>VYYJ01001748.1:0-27505 GCA_021029165.1 Cyphoderus albinus
AAATATAATTCTGAATAAAACTGACCTATATCTTATTTCAAGTTGCCCAAGCAGACTTTTGGCCATCACCACGTAAAAGAGCGTATTAAATTACGTATAAAATGACATTTCCTTTTTAAAAATCAATCTGGCATGAGTAGGCCTTTACTTGTAAGTAAAACATACAAAAATAACAATTCAGTCAATCTCACTGCGAGTACATGATTAGGGATGGGACAACTTACTGTACATGAAGAACAGCATTTACGCTAGAGCAAATAACTTCTCATGATTGAACGAAAACAGCTCCAAAGTAAAATTCCTCGGAGGATTCTTTACTCCGAAAGGAATATATTAATCCCCAAGTTTTAGGGAAATGTAAGCTCATAAGGCTTTCCGAAAAACAAAAATTACTTGAAAATAATTACAGATTTGTCACTTCATTTGTCATATTTTTGTATTCGAGAATGACTGTTGGATTGGATGGAATAGATAATAGATTTGTATAAACCAAATGGAAGCCGTGGTGTTTGAAGTGACAAAATTGCTTTCTTCGTTCATCGTAAAACCTGTACAACTATGTATTTTCCCAAATAAAAATAAGTTAGAGATAAATCAAGAAAACTTGAATTTTTGATGTCGAACTTTGTTATGTCTTCTGTAGATTGACAAAAGAGGGAGAGGAAATCTCCGCCACAAGTCTCTGTAGTGAGAGATGTAGACAAACCCACTTTGGCTTAGAAATTTAATACTCTTGCGTTCTCTTATTACTGATTTTCTCAAAGTTTCCCTTCTGCACTGCATTTTATTTTGTGCAATCCTCTTAACCATTAGAAAGTTTTATTGAAAAACAAAACAATATATTGAAGATCAATGGTTTTGGCTTGCATTTTCCGTCATTTGTAATTACAGTGACAGCAGAGAGTGTGATCAGATTCTCTTTAGAGAGCGACCAGCAACAAACAGTTCTATATACGAAGGCGGTTTGATTGTTTTGCAGCGGAGGGTTGAAAAACTGAAAGATCCAAAGATCACAATCAGTAAAATTCCAGAAGATCCAGTTGATCCATGGAGAGGGTGCAAATAAACAATGGGCAACCTTTACGAATGTACATTTACCCTCCTACTTTTACCATTACATTGCCAAGTCGATATTGAAGAAACAAAGAGAGAGGGATTCTTTCACACTTATTCGCTATATTCTTTGCCGTTGGGGAGGTCATCATAATCCAAAGAGCAGCAGTAATACTTTGTCTAATATAGAATAATGATACCCGGGAATGGAAATGGAAGTTGGTATGCAATAACTGGGGGAGGCTAAAAGCCAGTGAATTTGTCGTTCTGAAGAAAGAAATCAGTAGTTACAACCGCCTCGACGGCTGTTGCACAATGCAGTGATCTCATCTGAGTGCTTCCGTGGCAAAGAATATCCAGGATGATAATGAAGAAATTACAGCTGCAGCCTTCAGGGAAGAGGAAAGGAGAGAAATAAAAAATACTCCTCCTCCTACATGAAATAGCAAAGATTGCATTGGATAGCCGCTTGAATGGCACCAGGAACATCATATTAGATAGGTAGGTAACCGTCTATAACTTATTTATGGTTTCAAATGAATGCGAGTGTATTAGTTAATGAAGATAACTTCTTTTCCCATCCAAAACCTCAATCAAACCTCGCACACAACAGCATAATTGGATTACATTGGTTGCAAATGTTTATTGAAAATGAAGGAATTAAAGAGGAGTTGGAACTGCATACAAATGCAATGAATGCAGATTACTGGAGGTGTAACGTTACTCAATAATACAAGCTGGTTTCCACGTTAAGCTCTGGAATGAAATAAAACATGTGAATTATTCATCTTATTGGATTTTTCCTTGTGTAGGGCTTATTGAAGTTGTAAATTGAATTGCGTATTATGGTAAGCAAGGCCAGAATCATTAAACAGTAAACAGACGTAGGTAGCATTGTCAATGGTTTAGCTGTATGTGAAAACCCATACTAGTACAAAAAAGCCATATCGAGGTTGCTTTCAAAGAAAGAAATTTGATTTCGACCATATTCACTAACAAAAAATTGATGATCCAATTTTCTTTCGTTTGAACAAATAAAATATTTGTGATTTGAGTTTTCACGTAAGCAAACAGAAGGACAATCCAATTCTTAACCCGCAATAGCCCACTTGAGCAAATTAGCTCGAATTTCAGAATACTTATCTTGTTGCGGTTTATTAAACTCCATATTGTATCCTGCTAAATCTATGCTTTCTGACACCCCTAATTTACACATTTCCTTGTTCCTTTTCATCAAATCTCCTAAATGCATAATGTCAGTAACGACCACCTTTATTTGTGTCGAGTAAACTGGATTCGTCACAAATGTAACAACCCTCCCATTCTGCATGGAACTTTTGCTTGTTCTGACTGTCTTACTAAATTTATGACACGAAAACGAAAGCATTTCACAAAGGGAACCTGGATTTATCCATTTATTTGATTAAAACCCGAACAAAAGGAATATGAGGCTACTTTGGTGGTTGATTGAACAAAGGCATTAATGCGCCCACTTGGTGAACACCTTTTTCACAGGAAAGATGTGAATGTGATGGGCGTACGAGGACCAACCTTCAAGTTCCGGGTTTTGATAAGAAGCCCATTTTCTATACTTATGATTGATTATAAAATGTCATTCTGTTCACATAAAAGATTGTAATGATGATGAAATCTGTCATACTCCTACATATACTCCCCGCATATGAAAACATTCGTTATTTATCTGAATCATAGTTTACCTAATCTAAGATTAGAAACCACATTTGCTTTCCCAGAGTGTATATTGTTGTTCCCACATTATTTCACTTTACCTGGACATTCAAACCTGGATGCAAAATGTCAAAGGGTTTTACAAGTTCAATATCAACACCACGAAGAAGAAAGAAAATCCCAAATGTAAAACGTATTCACAATTTAATGTTCTGCACTTGAGTGTTGGTGAAATTATTCATTTTCTTTTGCTTCATTTCACAGCTCAGTCCCTTGAGAATACATTGAGTAACGTAACGTGTTCATTTGTATATTACGTAAACAGCCGTAATAAAAGTCAAGTTTGTAGCTTCCTGAAAACAACATTGTATTATGTAAGGGAACTTCCCTTGTGATTACTTGCTTATTGGGTATTTTGGAGTCTGATGAAGCTGTAAAATTGCATATTACACTAAACAAAAATTTTCCCAACTGTTTCATACATTTTCTCACTCGCATCAGAATTGGAACTCCTGTGAAATGTTTTAAAGCGTTAAAGTCACCAAACACACATGCCGAGCACTTTTCATTCCAAAGGGATTTTACAACAAACTGTAACTACAGTGTATATATCTTCAATTGAAGTATGCACTTTACCCTAAACTTGATACCATTTCTTGGATATGATACGATACGAGAAATTTCTTTCTTCCAGAATTCTACTTTAATTTTCATAACATGTGAATGTGACATTTCACATTTGACACTTGTGCGTGTCCTTTGAGACTCGTTTTAAAGAGAAAATTTGAGATGCCGAATGCATGTGAATTGAGAATGATGCTGATGATGATGACGACGATCAACATCGCTCTATATGTCCCACCACCATCATCATCAACTTTATGTCGTTATCCAAAATCTCATATAGTATGCATATGATCCCAGTTATTTACCCCTTTCCTCCATCCCATTCTCTTTCTTCCCTTTCTATAATAATAATAATACACTTACTAATACTTTGTTCTCAGTTTCACTTCCTTTTCTCTTTAGTGCTTAATAAATCTAGCAGTACCTTATGCAAGTGATGTTAGCGTGCGGCACTTTTTCCGCTCTCTAATATTATTATAATGTAGTACGACATGATCCATCCACCATCCCCTTTTCTTTTTTCTTCTTTTTTGATTCCCCTCCTTCCTTAAAAATAAGGTCTGCACTCTTCTCTCTGGTGTCATAAAGTGAACTCTTTCAGGCTCATTTCATCCTGACTTTTTTTAAACAAGCATTACAACTTACAACACAGTATAAACTGGAACTGTACCGTAAGAATAAAAAAATTCTTTCCTTTCTTTCTTTAGCTCTCTGCAGGAGCCCATTTTGGCGGAGTGTGCTTTGCACCAGTTTTTTTTTTTACATAACATGACGTGTCAAAATCAACGAGCTGGCAGTAGCCCTGGTTCTAGGAGAGCTACAGTACGCAGCATGCTGCCTTATCGACGATCGCCTTAGAATCTCTTATCATGTACACAATCGGCGTGAACAAAAACGAAGGGATTGAGGGAAGAAATGAATGCGGTGCAGATGCCATGCTAATTTTTCCCATGGCTTCTTTTTACGATATGAACACAATATTGGAATGTGTGAAATGATATTTTCTCTTTTGAAATGCTCCTGCTGCTCTTACTCCATCATCATCGTAATCATTAGATCAGGTCAGGTTTAGAAAAGATGTGAAATGTACTCTTTTCCATCTGCTGACATGCAATATTAGTGGAAGGGTTTGAGAAATATTGTATGTAAAGTAGCAATAAGAATATCTTCAGCAGAAGAACCGAACGAAAAATCGTGTACTGATTGCTTTCCTCTCGCTTCGATATTGCTCCCCAACTGTCTCCTCTGAATGTTAATGAGCTCCGACTTGGGTGAGAAGACGACGGTGTTGATGATCATCATTAAGGGATTTTTCATGCTTCGGATTTTTCATTCCTACCAAAATTAATAAGCTTCCTGTAGTGATCTGCGCATTTTTGTAAAAAAAAGTGGCCTGCTTCCCTCTTGGTACCGACGAGAGAGAAAACATTTACAAAAGGTATGGGCAGCATATTACACAACAACACATAATGTGTTGTATTTCGTATATCAAGTGGAAAATATTTTATTGGCTACCCATGGAACATTTTTTGATGGTCTGTTTCTGTTAGTGTCTACGAGAATGATTGGTTTGTGATAACAAATTTTAAATATAATATTTTAGAAATGAGTTTCTTTCACAGTAACACACCATTTTTAACCTTCAAACTTAAAATAAGTCTTGTTGTTTATAATTAGTTTGTCAACAAGGCTGACTTCAGTTTCAGAAGGGTGTGATTTGTGATAATTTCCAAAACTAATTAACATGTCTGCATATGTTCAATTAATACGGGATGATCCGGTTAATCCTCCACTAGCAATGGATGACTATGACGTGGACTATTTTGATAAGGAAGCAGAGCAACCTTCGCCATAGGCAAATTTACGCGTGAGTGCTACATTTTAATGGAAACAATTATTCACGTCTCCTCTCCTTTTCAAAACTAAAACAATCTTTGATCCTGTTTACCTATGTTTCACATTGTTTCATGGAGCAGGGACTGAAGCACGTTTCCGAATTATCCCTGGGGTTTTGCGCACACGCGTAAGGAAGGAAATAAGAATATGAAAATAGCTATCAGAACCATAAAAACGTTATTATCTACGCTGCCATTCGGAATTTTATTAAAAATCGTCTAGGTGGGGTACGCAAGAGGCCTATAACAGAGAGCACATCGTTTTATAACAGGTCTGGTCTAAGAGAATGTTTTAAACACTGCGCTAAACCTCTCCGCTTCGTTATACCATACCATACCTGATTTCGCTAGCAATAATAGTGACAATTTCGAACTCTCGCTTGAATTATTTATCCAGGGGAGATCACGTGGAGGCTGTTGATATTGAATACGATCCTACTAAAATCACCTACAAAGAATTTCGCTCTCATTTCTGGAACGGACACGGATATGTGAAAAACACCAAAAGTGTAAGTTTTAGGCAGTGTTGATGACGACATAAAAATATAATCTTGCATAAACCGGCATTTTGGAGCTGCCATTTCGTAACTTTTTTCGAACAATTTTTGACGGAAATGATTTTTATGAACTGTGAAATTGAAACAGAAGAACCCGAGTATAATATTCTATCATGACAAACAGCAGGAGATTGTAGCACATTTATCCGGGCAGGAAAGGCAGAAGTATGAAGAAATCAATTTAATGGCTGAGAACCCGTGGCCGAAGAAAGTGGCAACGAGAATCATAAAATGTAGAAAGTTTTGCACTGCTGAACCGTAATGTCATCAACAACACTTCAATTGAGATTGTAGACATTGAAATTGATATTTTGGCTACTTTTAGAATTTTAATACTTCTTCAGAAAAGCTCAGAAGCACACGTTGCACTGGCACGCTCACTTATTCTCTTGGTTGGAACTCAGCAGAGATAGGCAAGTGATTCGGTCCACTTTAGCTATGAGAATTAATAGTTAGCAATTTACGTCTTTCCATCTCAATCTCAAAATATCTAACACTATTCCGTTTTCGGGGCTATTGACTCATTTATTTGTATACAAAGTTGTCGCCGTCATTTTGTAGGTATGTGCAGGGAGGCGAAGTCGAGAAAAACGAACTTCATAATTTCCTAAAAAAGCTAAGCATTCCTGACGAGCTCCACAGCTCCATCTCTACCCTGGTCCAGGGCCCTTATCAGGAAGAAAACGTTGAACCAACGTTTCGAAGAAATTTTCATTTAATCACAATTTCATCATATTATTTTATGTATCATTTAAAAAAATCTTTTAAATCTATAATGTTGTTAAAATTTCGTTTCTTCAAAATACGGAAAGTTATCTTCATATAAACTTCAAGAAAACTTGTATTTAGAAGACTAACGTACAGTAGAGCATTACATTGATATACGCTTACCCTTTAGCTAAGCCAAAACTTAAATCTCAAAGGGAAAAATAAGAAAGTTCCCTTTTGTTGATTCTTGCGGGAACGACTGAATGAATGAAGCAATGAGAATGCAATAAAGCCTCGGAGGTCCGTCCAAGATTAATCTTTCATCTTGCTGGATTAAATTGAATTATGGACGACGAAACCCAAAGTGAATTTACCCTTGCCATCTAATAGGGTTTTGCGTAGGCTCTTCTGAAAAAGGGAAAGTAAAGAAGAAAGCAATGAAGCAGACCAGTTGGATTGCAATGCTCACGCAAGCATGGCGTGTTGAAGTTGCATTCGTAAATAAATATGTGGCCAAAACTACAACGAAAATTCTTGCGGGAAGTCCCTATATTAGTCTGTACCTATTATAGGGAGGACACACTAAACGTAGAGTTGAACTCGAAAACAAAATGCACGTTGTCTAGTTGTCGGCTAAAATAGGTGTCTGCGAAAAGAAAATAGCTCAAGTTAGATTAGACATTGCAACGAGAAAAGATACAGTTTATCAATTTAATGCCACTGACGGTGAGCATTTTATATGCAGTTTTATACGTTAGTAGGGAGTGCCTGCCTGCTCGTCAAGCGAAGCAAAACAGAAAATGCAACTTTCTCCGTGGACTTCCGTTGACTATTTTTCATTGCTCACAAAAGCATTTTCTTTATTTTGGTTGGCTTGCTACTTTTTACTAGCATGTTGGATTTGCAGCACTAGCGAAAGAAGCAAGCCAATCTTAATCTGTCTTCAAGACATCTTGTCCGATTCAATCTGGGAAATAAATAAACCTGAAGTAAACCGTTTAGAAAAAGAACTGAATTTAGTTAGTGTGAGTGTGACCTTAAGTTACTTTTCGCAACGCACACAAGAAAATTACTTCTTAGCTCATGTATGTATAAATACATAGTGGAAGGATGCACGTGTTTCTGAGATCCGTCCGTCGTGTTTTTTCTGAGGTTGCTTGTTGAAGCTAAAATCAACTTTTCCTTTGTCTACTGAACTGAGACAGAATGACTGACTGCCTCCACACAAAACGAATGTGGAACAGTGACAGCTCCTCTGAATTTTTGTGGAAAGCCATTGGATGGCATTGGGAAAATCTTTTTTGTGGATCGTTCTCTGACAAATCTAGTTGGATTTCTTTTCTATTTTCTGACTTCAGATTTCTATTTATAAGGTCGAAAACCCAAGAAAAGGTCTAAAGGTGCTAACTCGATTTTTTCTTTCTTTTTACGAGATCTTCTAAAACAATGCATGTATTGTCACACACCATCCGTCGAGCTAGAGTTCAGCAGGAAGTTGAACTCATTGAAAAAAATAAAGCACGCAACAACGAGCACATGAAATCCTGTATGAACTCTTTTGTTATCATAGGATTTTTATTATTATCATGTTCACGAGCGTTCCTCGGTCCTTTAGGTCCAGAAATAATACGCACGAAGGATTTGTGATGTCGGAAGATGCACAGCTCCCTGGACAGCAACTAGCCTTTCATTCCCATCCGCTTTGTATTTTTGGATACAAAACAAAATCGCTTTTGTTCCACACTCGTTTCTGGTCTCTTGTGTTTTTCACTGAAAACTGCATAAAAGTGCTCTTCGGAATCTTTCTTTCTGACGTCGTCATTGCATTATACCTTTCGCTTTTCAGTTGGAACAAAATACCTTTCACTCTGGAATCTTAAGAAATATCCATGTCCAGTTCTTAGGTATTTATATGTCGAAGGAAAGTGCATGGATTCTCCTGCTCCTTTCCAAACCCATTTTCCCTTCAGCTTTCGCAAATGCGTAGTTTTTGTTTCAATTTTTCTCCCCTTCCCATTGTTTCACAGCGCGTCGGAAGGAAAAAATGCAGGCAGCTCTTTATTTATGTATTTCTAGTTGATTCTTCTCTTGTAATATAAAGTCCATTGGGAACACAACTGCTGGCCACTGTTATTACTTGTACCATCTCTTTCGTGTTTCACCGGCCTTACAAGGGAAGGGGTGCAGTTTTTACTTCCCCATTCATCTGCTGCTTTGATGGCAAGAAGATACACATATTGCAATACAACGCAATCACAGGAGAATTTATTTAACACACCTAACCCTTCCACGTCTGCATGGAAAATCTATTCTGGGTTTCCCAATGATGGTGTTGACTGGAACATTGACATGGGCTCTTTGGTTGTTGGTTATCGCTGTCAAGATCCAATTTCGATTTAACCCCTTCTCTTTCTTCTTCTTCCGATCTTTGCTTTTTACCGTTCTGTTAGTGCATTTCAAGTGCAACTGTGCTACTCCTTAACGCTTTCATCATTGTGGTCATTCCATAAACTATTTTGTTACGGAAGTACAAAAAGAAAGGAGGGAGACAACCTACAGGAAATTCTCATTCACCATAATTCTTAGCAAAGCCCGCATTGCAAGAGACTAAAAGTAAAGTCAGTAACACTTAATCTTGTAGTGATAACGAGGGGTCAATATTTTTTATGTTGCTTCAAAACATGGTGCGGGAATAAATGTCCTGACTATTTTTTTATTCATTCTGAAACTCTAAACATCATCGTATGCTATATGCTGTATAGCTTAGACTTCTATTAAAACAATATACCTTATTAAAACCTAGTTTGTTTGATTGGTCATAGGAAAGTCCGTAAATTCTAGAAGAAGTGAGAAACTCTAGAATCTATGCCTTTCGAATATATTCAAATCTCACACGCAGGGTTTGAAAATGCAAACTATTTTTAGGGAGACTACTGATCGTCCATCTTCTTTATACTATAATATTATTATAAATTACATTGCGCGTTGGAGCATCCTGGGAAAAGTAGAACAGAAAAAGGGTTTTCGCCTTGTCTCAAGGGCGTCGTTAGATGAGAAAAATGTTTTCAGAGATTCAAGTCGGGCTTATTACATAATATGATCAATGTTACTCCCCACTACTTCAGTACTTCAGTCAGTCAGACTCTAAGGTCGAGACGTGCACGATTTAGATGTGCATTTTTTACAACTTGAGAGCAACGGCTGGAGTTGGAATGGATCTTCTCGAACTGTCTCTAAAACAAAACAGAAACGTGTTTGAAGTCTGCAGTTTAGCAACAGCAAAACTTGCTCATAATTCATATAAATTCCAGTGGAAAGAAGGAGGTAAAAAACGAATAATAAAAATATTAAAATACTTGGCTTTGGGTTATTAATGTTTCTTCCAATTAGTGTGTGAAATGGGTTTTTTTAGCACAAAATTGGACAAAAAGAATGAATGCTGCATCTAAATTTATCTTCACCACATCAAGAATGCAATGAAAAGATGTGCACAAACAGCCCACACTAAGCACACAGATATTCCATCAGCAAGAAAGATTCCAGCCCGAGTTCATTATTACCAACTGCATTTTTTATATTTGTTCATAGTGATCATCCCCTTTCTCAATAATTAACTATACAAAGTCAATGCTTTGAAGGACCCTTTCCTTTATCTCCTCTGATTACCCTTTCGAAAACCAGATAGACTTCTTTCAACGTTTAAACAGACAATGGGCAACCCCCAAGGACACTAGAACCAGAGAACCACCATGACTAAATTAAATAACGTTGTTAGTCATTTTTGGTAGTGGAATACGAGTTCGGGCTGTCACTTGAACACCAGGCGGAAAATAAAAATGCGACCTCGATTCGAAAACGTTAAACAACAAGTATGCTTAGTTGTGGCCATAAATTTTCACCAAAAACCATAAGAGGAAACGACGAGACGAGCAAATAAAAAATTTGAAATGAAAAAATTAATGGACCTAAAGGGTTTAGCCATTAGGTTACATTTGTAGATTACCTAATATATTTTAATAGCATGATGCTCTGTCTGTTTTCATTCATAAAAATGGCAGCAGCATCCTTTTATTCACTTTACTGACTGTAAAGCACACAACACAATAAAACTAGTGGAAAGAACGGTGGTGGCACACAATGAGGAAAAATGCCATTTGTTCACTCTGTGTGATTATCATTACGCTTAATTCGAATTCATAATAATAGTAACGAACGATAATGCCGGGATCGTGGTCCCCACTTATAATTTTACTGCCTCTGCTCCGAGAAGAGTGCAGTGGAACTGCAGTACAGCATCAAGTTCACCTTTTTTTACACGCTGAGTTTCCCTGCAAAAGAAATGCATGCATGATTGCGAGAGTAAAAAATTTTTATAGTGAAAAACTTTTTTCTGTTGGTAACAAAAGATGAAAATAATATTAAATGAATGGAACGAGCTAGGGACGCGGACTGATATTATGAATAGTAAGAGTAATTGTCGTAGCTGTCATAATAAAAGGAGTAAAGATAAAAGGGTTCAACTGAACGAGCTTCGCAGAAAATGCAGATAATGTGCATGCACGGTGCGTATGCAGTTATCACTCTGTACGACTTCACAGCAGACTGCGAGCAAGTTTTCACCCGCTGGTAGCTGACATGGAATGAGAAAAGTGATTATAGAAAATAGAAGGCAGTTTGGGATTGTAATGAGAGAGTTAAAAATGTCGACAATGAAAATGAAACTTATAGAGTCGCACTCCATTTCCTTCATTTTCACACTTCTTTCGTAAGAGAGTCTGCATATTATAAGGCGTTCTTGAACTTGCTATGAAATGTGTGACATCCTGGTCCTTACTTTTAATGTGACCCACCCCGGTCTAGACAACAAAGCCAAATAAAAGAGTTAAAGCGCCCATTGACGATAATGGCTTATGAATATGATGGGGATAAATATTGTTATGACTGGCGAGTGACAACCCGGTGGGAGTGCGTGTGAGGGGATGTGCTGCTCTGCTCACTCTATTAAAAAGCAATAAAGTCACAGTATGATAAGTAACTGACTGAAAGTGCTTCTGATCAAAGTAGTTCAGCGCAGCATTAATTATAAAGCAATTTAGTTTTAGGTTAATTACATGTAAAAACAATTTTTATTTTATTTGTTTCCAATTACTACCTCCACTCTACAGACAGAGACAGCAAAAATTTATTTTACGCTTGCACGGTTTGAGTTTGACCAGATAATTCAAAGTTCGAAAATCTATTCGAATTTTTATCTGAAATTTGTCCTTTTGATGGCTTTTCAACATCCTCTATTGTCTGAGGGATAGGCTTATTCATTGTTTCTGGAAGCATGAAAAATACAAATAAGCTTGCGAGTATTCCTGCTGTGCCAAAGGTTATGGTTGGAATTTTCTCTGCTGTAGTAGTCTAACAAAATGAAAATAAATAAAGTTTCAACTAAACATATTACATTAAACGTTTATCTTACAATTGGTTTTAAAAATGACACAAAATAGAGTTTTGATATTACCAGTAAATTGATTTCAGGGATTATTGAAGCTCCGCCTCTTGCAGTCATCACACAAAGCCCAATCGCAGTGTTTCTGAGGCTGGTTGGGAATAATTCGGCTGTGTAGCTGTTGATGACATTGAAGCAAATTGTTGCAGTCACTTTAGCCATCATTGTAATGCATGTAGATACGGTACCTATTCAAAACACGAAAATAATCACTGCAGATATTTTCTAGATGAAATTAAGGAATGTCTCATTCTCCATAGTTGGAGAATTATGATTTTTAGTTCTTGAAATTACCAACTGACAGTAGAGCCACAATGATACAACCCGCACCAGTTGCAAGCATACTAATAAAGAACATGGGTTTATTTCCGGTTTTTGGTACAAGAAACATGGAAATGAAGTGAGCAGGGACTTCAACCAAAATGTTAATTATGAACATCAGAATTGGATTTCCAAAGAGGTTAACGCTGTTAAAAGAAAGTCCAAAATATGTAAGATTGGAAGCAAACCAACAGTAGAGCATGACCAAAGTTCGCTGACGCAGTTTTGGGTATCGGAAAAGGTCCAAGGCCCCAACATTTCCCTGAGAGCTCTTTACTTCTTCCTGAGATGAAACGTCTTCTGAGGTGGGGCTTTTGTGATCGTGAAGTTTTGAGTTGTTTGTGTGTTTATTTGTCACAATATTTCCGGACTGTAAAGTGGCTGTGGAATATCGATCCTCAAACTTTCCCCCGTTGCATTTAACAGCTTTCTCTGCAATTTTAAGTGCCTCTTTCTTCTTTCCATTTGCCCAAAGCCAGCATATCGACTCGTCCATGAACCTTGACACATTAAAAGTGGTTGGATGCTAATGCTCAACACATGTTGCATAAATGACACAGAAATGTACTACAGACGACAGTTCGCTACCAGGAATGTCCAAATAGCAGAATGGAATGTAGGCCATAAATTAGTTGAAGGTATTTCGCATCAATGGGCAGAAAGTAAGCCAAGATAGCCACAATTATCGCTCCAAGGCCAAACCACACAGTAAACATCGTACCACAAATATTTCGCTTTGATGGTCCAACAATTTCCATTGCTATAAAATAAAATACGAATGCCATAAAAATCGAGCACATATCATCGCATTCAATTTTTCTTCGGCGGAAATAAAAATATTTCTGTTAATATTACTTAAAGCCACTGAGGGGACGACAGACCCTGAAGCACCAAAGAGGCCATAGAAAAACATCGAAACAGCAAATCCTATGTAATTATGTATGAACGCTCCAGCAACGCCACAAATGCATTGGATTATTCCAGAAATACAAAATATTGGTTTTCTACCAAATCTTTCATAAAGTGCATTCCTAATATCAGCACTCAGAGGAATAGATGCATTCTCTAAAACAAATATTTGGAGTAGAGCTAAAGCTTGTTACCGGTCAGCTAACAGTCCGCAAAGGAATGCCCCAGTCAAATTTCCGACCAGAAAAATTGACTGCAGAAGAGCACGCATCCAAGTTCTCCCGCAAACCATTTCCCACTTGGATTTAAAATTATTTTTTAAAAAAACTTTCACTTTCACTCAATTTTTGTTATGCGTCATGCGTCATACTGCTTACCTCAGTTATCCGCGAGCTAATAAAGTACGTTGAATTATAAACATAACCATTATCGCACGCAATCGTTTCGTTTGATCTACCTGGGTCTTGATATTTCAAACAAGATTCCAAATCTCCGTTTGAGTTTATAGGAATGTAGGTCTCAATGCTATTGGAAGTTTGATTGAAATCACATCCATCAACGTCTTCAATATAACATCTAGTTACAGAATCTTCTTTTAATGTCTTTTGTAAAACGTGACATTCTATACATTTATGTTGCAATAACGAAATGAGACATGTGACAAGAAACAAAAAGGTACCTGTGCTCCAGGGTTGGAAACACAAAGAAAAAACTCATCATGTGTACAGCCGCCATGAACCATGCCAAGCAATGTAAAACATGTTGTTTTATTTGATAGCGACCAAATTCACCTTTCACAAAACAACACAAAGAGAGTTTCGTTATGATGGGCTAATGCCCACCTGTAAATATTAAAGATTAATTTATGCACAAAGTTTGTTTAATGAAATAATTTTTAGTACCCAATTGACTCATCAAGTCTTCCAATTCTTGTTGAGTATCCATTCTTTCACAAACTTCTCCAATTAATTTCGAATAGAAAACTTTTTCACACGATTAACAGTAATAGTAAATGGTAAATGTTGTGGAAAGCTAGTTAATCTAATTAAATTTATGTGGCGCATAAATATTTTTATTGGTGTAACAAATGAATGTTAATATCTTTTCGTCTAATGTAAATCTATAACAGTTTTGATCTAATCATAATCTTTGTAAAATGACGCAGTTATAACATATAAAGCAACACGTAGAATTACACAAGTTTAAGCCATATAAAAAGTTTATCTTTGAGCTTCAGAAAAGACAATGAGCAAAGTTTTGTTATACCAATTCTTTTATAAATTCTTCAATTTTTATGGATATCCATATTTATTACAAAACCATACTACATGCACTCACCACGACATTGATGTCAAATCGTGAATCTGACAAGGTCAAGAGCAATTGCACATTAAAATCGACTAGCTACTTTAATTTTATGACAAGTACCAACGCAAATCAGTTTTATTTACACCAACGCGAACCAATAAATCACCTTATTGTCAATAAATACTATTACATGAGAGACATGCAATAGAGTAGACCTATTAAATAAAAGTACTTTAAGCACTTTCTACTTCGTTCGTGGTGTTTTAAAGCTCAAAAGGTGTTCGCTAATATAATTTAAATAATTTTATAAACTACGGTTTAGTGATATGTTATACAACTGAAAATTGTCAATAAGGAAAACTCGCAAATAGCGCTATTGTATACAGCACACATATTAACTGCGACAAGGATGTGATGTGATTTCATTACATTCGGTGAATGCAAGGCTGAATGTGAGAAAATAAGACTTTACAATAAACAATAACAGCAATAAATAAATTTTCTACTTAATCTAACAATTGACGATTTATAGAACAAAAATAGAATAGTCTGAATGTAGTGTGAGAAAACGTATAAAACTTGATTTCAGCTGTGCATAAATATACAAAATTTTAAAACACGTGCATAACTGACGAGGTTCTGTTTGGTTTATTGAAATCATGATGATAACTACAACCATGCACAAGATATTATAATTTTCATCAGGGCATCTCGTCAGGTGTACCATTTTCAAGTCGAGTGGCGGTGGGCGTCCTTCGTCTCTTAAAGAATCTCCAAGCTGTCTGGAAGGCAGTATCGTCTAACTCAAAATAAGCATTCTCACTTACAATTTAAATTATATATTAAAATTAAATAAAATATTTATTTGTTATAAATTAAAATAAATCTATTAATTTCGAATACCCTTTCCAAAATTTTCACCCTCTTCGATGGTTTGAGGCATATGACGGTTTAAGGTTTCAGGTAAAAACAACGCTAGAAATGCCGATGTTACTGCGACTGATCCAAAAACAATCATAGGAAGAGCTTGTAAAAATTGTTTCTGAAATTCAATGTAAAATTTTCTGAACTAATTTTTACAATACCAACTCAACTAGTAAGACTGCATTAAAACTCGTAGTCAGTAATAATAATTAGATTAGTAATTATAAACTCAACTAACCAGTAAGATGATCTGAGGCGCTAAAGTCCCGGCACCTCTGGCTGCCATCGTTGTAATGCCCATAACCGAATTCCTAATCGCAGTCGGAAATAGTTCGGCTGAGTAAATGTAGCACGCAGCAAATGAACCGGCCACTGAGACTTTGGCCACCATGGATAAACAAATGACAGGAATACCTACGACAAAGGATTCCTTTTCACATTTCTTATTCACTGTATTTTATAAAAATTGAAACTGAAAGGTGTGAGTACCGTTATCCAATAGGGGCACGCAGAGACATGCGAATCCACCAATGAATAACAAGACGGATGCCATTGACCTTCTTCCAGTTTTGTCCATAAACAAGATGAGAAAAATGTAACCAGGAACTTCGGCGAGGCAATTTAGGAAGAACATCAAAAAGGGATTTCCAGGCAGATTTGCACAATTAAAGTTAAGGCCGTAGTAGCCCATACTATTTGCAAACCAAAAGTATGCCATGATCATAATACGAAGTCGCAAATGGGGCAACGTAAACAGACGGATGATCCCAGTTCTTTGAGGATATTTTATTATTTTTTCGTGTGAACTCTGACTGGTCCGTCGTGATTCAGTATCTTGAAACGACTTTTCCAGTTCCTCTTCGTCTTGTTCTTGTCGCTCTGCCTCTCCCTCTCCCTGAGTCTCAATTTTGTTCTTCTCTATTTCCTCTTGTCGCACTTCAACAGCTTGAACTTGTTGGTCATCCTGATTTGCATTTAAATTCGGGGCGCTGAGTCGCGTAAGTTGTTTGCCATTTATTCGTGCGGCCTTTGATGCTATTTTAAGAGCCTCCTCATTTCTCCCTTTACCCCACAACCAACGGATGGATTCATCAATCAACCTAATTTAAAGTTGGAATTTATGTATGGCGCCGTGACTGCCGGCAATCCCACATTAAAATCTTTATCACGGCTTACACTTACCACCAGTGCCCAATTAACAATATGGAATGTGCGGCTAACACAAGTTGCAGTATTTTCACATTAGGAATTAGCCAACCCCAGAGCGGAACCAGCATCATCCCAACTGCAAACATGAAACTGAAAATGACGCCACAAAGTGTTCTTTTGCTACTTCCGATGAGTTCCATGGCTGTTGTTGCGCAGAAATAAAAATTAATTAAGAATCTTTGATCGCCTAATTATAATTTGAAATTACTATAGTCCACTAACAGAGAACAAAGCCGGTAACATAAGCTCCCCCGGACCCAAACGCTCCATAGAAGAACAGCATGGCTGCATAGGAGTAATAATTTGGCATAAATGCACACGCTATTCCAAATATAAGCTGTAGAATTCCAGATGCACAAAGAATGGGTTTCCGGCCAAAACTGTCATAAAATTCATATATACTCAAATAAACCTCTACACGACTGAAATGAATGAGGTTATTACTGCAATAATTAGTTTAAGTTACGTGTCCGCAAATCCTCCCAATATCACAGCACCAAAGAGCACACCGAGCATATAAATCGACTGGAGTAAAGTTCGTATCCATTCCTTATCGCAGACGAGGTTCCACTGTAATAAACAATGTTTCAATGAAAACAGTTCATTGTAATTCATTATGGTGACACGACAAATGTCAAAGTTATGTTTAACAAGACATTCATTCTTTCATTCATTTTACCTCAATTACACGTGACGTTGTATAATACTCTGGATCATACAAATACTCATCACCACACGACTCTTCGAATCCTTTCTCGCTGAATTTTTTACATTTATCCCAGTTTCCGTGTTTATCCAAGGGAATGTATTGGGATAAGTTTCCAGAACTTTCATTATTATTATTGTCCACTTGTGGAATGAAACACCTTACATGCAATGGAAATTGTAAATATTATAAAAAATACTGCTTATTTAAGAGAAAAAATAAATTAGCACAAAACTGTTAATCAGTAATAATTAAATGATCAAATAAAGCTGGGGATTTTTTTGGAAATTGTATTTGGAGTTTAGATACTTTAAGCTGTTGATCTGATTTACGTGGACATTTGACCTTGAGTAGATAAAAATATTAATGCGTGGGTGACATTGCACTTACCGATGGTCAGGAGTTGGTGCTGTGAAAGTTAAACTTATCATATGAACTCCGGCCAACAATGCAGTCAAAAGATGCAATAAATGTTGTCTCAACTGATATCGCCCAAAATCACCTAGAAAATATGTTTTAACCATTTTACTTTCTTGTAATTAGAACTTTTGTATTAATATTGTACACACTCACCCAATTGGGTCATAATTCCACGAAGAATTGGATCCTTATCCATTATTGCAGTTTTCTTGGACGCTTTCAATTATGCAATTTAGTCTGGACAAATAATAATTATTAGAATTATGCTAATTTGCAGAATTTAATAATGTAACCAATAATTGCTGACTTTACCAGAATGACTGTAGATTTGTAAAAGCACAGGAGAAAACTATATCGTTACAGAGATTCATTCATACACAGAATGAAAAGATTCGAGATGCCGAGTCGAGTCTCCACGTTTATCAGTTCCTTTGTCAAGACTGGAAATCAGATTCCGTTGATAGAGATATCGATGTTTTTCATTTAATTCGTATTCTATTCAAGCCTCAGACCCTGTTCCTATTTTACTTGGCAGTCGGATTGGTTTTCCCATAAGTCTGGTAGTAAACCTAGTACAAGCTTATAAGTCCAACTGCCTATTATTTTGTCGTTTTATTAGGATAATTAACTCTAGTAAGTTGAAGTTCATCAAGAACTGGTTAGGTCCAGAAAGTGGACTTACAGCTATAATGAACGTTGATAAAGTATCTTACCCTAAGTAAATCCTAGTTTTAAATATTAATTTCTTTGTAGCCCTGTCATTAAAATCAAATGTGGTCCACCAAGTACCTAATCATTGTCTACAACAAAGGTTTTGCATTTGTCATTTTTATCAGTACAATTTTCCACTTTATATTGATCTCCATGGAAGGTTGTTCTTGACATGAACGAGTTAGATCTGTCAGTAAAACACTTTGATTTTTTTTTCAGACTGGTGCAGTGGTTCATGTCGCATTACCTATGAACCATAGGCAATTATGTTGTTTGAATCAGAAGATGTAAGTAAGGTACAGAAGTCGAGTTGAGTTTGCATAAACTCTAGCGTTATTGTACAAAATAACTCGATGAAATTAACGTTTCCAATGTTGATATCGGTAAATGAAAACCAAAGCCACTACACTCACAACCAGATCGCGGATCAATATTAACCACGATTAAATAGTCTCAGTGTTGATGGAACATGGGATCCAAAACTAACCATAAACAAATAAAGTTTGTCCCAAAATATTGTTTCGTAAGTGTGTTTAACAATTACGACCGATTAATTTGGGATATACTTCAGTAAATAGAAATATGTATGACACAAGCCGTTATATTTTAGATCCCGCGTATCACCGGCACTGAGACGTTCTCAAAACTGAGACACAGATATAGTATACACAAAATATACATAGTCAGTTAGCAGAGAAATAAAAAAAGGTTTGGGATTAAATGGTCACGGAGACAATGCACCTTTTAAAAAGTTTACCTATTATAATATTTTGGTAACGCAGCCTCAGAGTCAGAGAGTTGAGACTGAGACTATAAACTTACGAGTTGACCAAATGACATGCTTTTGACAGAATAGCAATGAATATATAGCAAGAGGCAACGCTTTCCTTTTTAAATGAAGTTTTGGATGAATGCCAAAGAAGGACAAGTGGAATAATTTTTACCAGAAATATCTGACCAAACATTACTCGTTTTAATGACGATGAGAACTTATCAAAGAATTCAACACATAGCAAGAAGTTTTTTGTTTTTGTAATTACATTACATGATTTATATTCATTTTTCTCATCAAATCAGCTCAACAATTCTCTAATTTGTTAACATATCGTTTATAAATTTATTTATGCCTGCATTATATACAGACGAACCTGAAGATATTATGCAAGGCGTAGTAAATACTATTACGTCCAACAAATTTTATCTGGTAAAATTTAATTACGCATTTATTTATATTCAACATCTTCCTCTTCGCACTTTCCTTTCCAAATTTTCCAAAACCATTAACTTTTGAGCTTTTATTGAATTATTTTATTATTTGTTTCCTTATTGTGAGAGGAATTTGTTATTTGGATATTGTTATTTAATTATTTTTTCCTATTAGACTTGACGGATTAATAAGAGAAACTTTATCATGTGTATTCATGTTAAACATGCTTAAAGTACGTGATTGATATCATTTGCAGATTTAAGAAAAACTAATTAGTAATTACTATCTTATAATTATGATTTCTACATAACGCCTTTCCTGACCTTACCAACACTATTAATATTTACAGATAAGATTGATGGTTTCGGATGATATTGGATCCGTCATCTTATCTGACAAACAAAAATTAATGAACACGAGTTTGCATGATGCAGAGTTGGAACTTGGAACATAATTCTGCTTCTCGACTATCATCTTCAGGCATGTGGTTTTTTATTGAGTTTTAAAAATGCAATGGTTTCTTATTTAACTGGTTGCAGTGCAGTAGGCACTATGCTTTATTAATTATTTATTTAAGATGAAAGTGAAGAGTACAGAGTGAACAAGAAGTACAAGTGAAGAAAAATGAAATGTGGACATGAAAATAAATAAGCACTGTTTTACTTGGTTTTTGGTTCAGGTTCAACCACCTCTTGAGGACTGATTGAACCTGCAGGTTTCTTCTCTATGTAGTTTAAGATGGTCTGAATGAGACTGGCGACTTGTGGATCTTTAATTTCTTCCAGAGGCCTTCTCAGAGGATGTGGTCTACTTTCATCTCCATGAAGAGATGAAAGTGGTGGAAGCACGTCCTTCAGTTTGTCCATGCTATAAAGTTGCTTTAGTGCCTCCCTAGCCTTTGCCTCCTCATCTGAAAGATTTGGAACATCCTCGGAAGAAAATGGTTTGGGAGTAGTTCGAATTGGAGCGAACAAAGGAGTGCCAAGATGAAGCCATCTAGTGAGTTTGCTTAAAAGACCTCCCTCGCTTTCGGGGGTCCCCTAAAATATTTAAAGTAAAAATTAAATTCTGTCTAGTAATACCCCAGAGTTGTACTAGTACTATATTTTCAAAATGTCGCAATAAAAGCTTAATGTTACACTTGCCGCTGCAACTGCCAACAAGACACACAAAATCACGAGGAATTTCATCTTAATGGGTTTAAGAGTATAAAGTTGTAACTAAACTGACTTCGTTAGGAAAGTCGCAAGCTCCTTTTATTTCATCGTCGTTTAGCCAGATTTGAAGGTCCTTTTGAAATTCATTTTACTGTACGAAAACAAAATTATTTTTGCCTTTGTGCATTTGAGGCTTCTTTTGTTAAAAGTAAAACTTTTGAAGATTTTCAAAACATCAATTTGACCAATCAGAGGCTACAATGTTCATTCAGATGAAACGTGAAAATCTACGACAATGTCAATGTCAAACATACTGCCGGTCACATTCACAAAGTCCGCATTATCAATTCAATTGAGAGCTTTGTTTTTGAGCATATGCAATAAACACTTTGTTCCAATCCAAACATAATTTTTTCCATTTGTTCAAATATGTACTTAATCAGTTTTATTATGTATTGTTATTTTTATAAAATGTGGTGCTGTTATGCTGGTGCAAATAACTCTGCATGATCATACAATAGATAAGTTTATTTTAGTTAATCATTACATTTGTCTAAAACGTATGAATTTCCAATAATTGTATTAATTTGCATAATAATTTTTTCATTTAAAAATTAAGCTGTTCACTGGTTGGTTTCCTTTATAAGCCTGTCCCTCCACTGGCTGCAGAGCACCTGCTTTGCTTGCTAACAACCTGGAGCATTTGATCAATTGTTCTGATATTTTGCATTAGTATCAAAGTAATCTGCTTCTCTTCACAGCCTTGCTCTCTGGCCATGATTGAAATGGCTTCATCAGCTTTGGTTTTGATTGACTTGAGGCTTTCAGCCTGCAAGACATTGCTACTTTCTGGATTCTTTGTATTCCGAGTCAGCAGTTTGAGATTCCCTTCAACCAGACAGAATAAAATCTTGCCTGCAACAAAAAGTGAAAGTGATTGAAGACAGTGATAATGCCATGAAATTCAAGTATAAAATGCAAATTCCACACAGACAGGAATTTTGTATCCGATGTTGTTCTCGTTTATCAGATAAGGTAAATTGTTGCTACCTCTGTACGAATTTAGCCCGGGCTGAAGCAAATCCGCCACCTCAAGACAATGTTCTGCTAATTCAATTAACCTTTTCAGTTTCTCACTCTGATCTTCTTTCTTTGCCCTGCACAGGTGGCTCACAATACGTAGCATTAGCTTAAACTCTCCGTCAATCACAAGCCAATGGTTTGGATGAAGAAATTTTCCTTTATAAGTCTCAAGAACTTCCTCGTATTTTGAGATGCAGCTTTCCGCCCCATATTCCATTTCAGCTGCGTTGATTTCTTTCCTAATCCTATTTATCTTTGGGACAAACTCGGCGTATTTCACTGGTCCATTTTTTAATGATTCGAGACAGTTGGCGTTGCAAACCCAGGATGGAGTTTTAATATCAGTCGGAGGAATCTCCTGCGAAATGAGGTAACCATTTTCACACGATGGGCATTTCAGAGAGGAAAAATACGTCCCAAATTCTGTCGGACTGGAACACCTTTTACATGAGCACGAAAAGTAGTAATGGTCTTGAAGAACCTCCTGACGCTCCAAAGTCCCTTCACACACATTTGCATAAGTTGTGTAAATTTGAGATCCCTCGGGAATATCCAGGCTGGCAATCAGTTCCATTGTGTAGAGAGGTCTGTCTGACTTGGAGATCTCATGCAAGACACCATGTGTGTTAGGGAGACAATTGTGTGCTGCTAAGCAAAGTTTTGGAAATAAGAGCGTAGCCATTCTGTACAACAATGAACGGTACAAAAAAATAGAATTGACATTTTTAGTAAATGGTAACCTCCTGGATGCTTTATGAAGTGAATGTCAGTCACAGTCTACTTTATTAGTTTTGGAGGGGAATGAACTGAATTGTACCTTGCATAACCGGGCTTCGCACCTGCTGGAGGATTTGCCCCAAACGAATTTATTCCCCACACCCCTACAACGTGATCAATTAACTTTTCTGCGAATTTATCTCCCAGTTTACAAGTTTTCTGTATAAATTGTTTTGATTCTCTAAGAAGGCGGCTGGCAAAGGTATTTTTGGCACGAGCCTCAGCGTGTGATTCCAGGGCCAACAACGCTTCCCAACTTTCTTTGCAGAGATTCCTATTTTCTGCATCATCCTCCACAAAACTGTTGCTGGCATGATCATGGAGAAGCAAAGCCCGTAAAAAGTTAATGAAGTCATACTGATACGGCTTGAGTACACAGGGTTGTACCTGAGCATCCCGGAATATTTTACACTCATTGTTGGCATGATGTGCCATCTAATAAATAAGGAGAGACGGAGACCGTGGGAAGAAAATAAATGTTACAGGTAATAAAAACGGATGACTGTGTGATAACGTAAAAAATGTGTCTTACCTTTTCACATTTAGTAGAGCAAACGGGCCAGCCACAGGATGAGCAATAGTTGCTGCCTTTGACTGACCGATAACAACCAAGGCATATTATATGGAAGTAGACCTCAGCTCCGCTTGGACCGGATAATAAAGCCTTATCCTTGAAGATCAATTCTCCAGCTTTGATACTCCTTGAGGCGACGAAACACCGCCCACCAAAGTCTCGGCTTGATTCCAATCTCACTGGAAAACAATCCTTTTTGTGCTCTTTCCGATGCTTTTTCTGGTGGTCCACTGAACAGTAATAAGCTTTTTTGCAAGTCGCACAAAAGGTCTTGCAAGGTACAAGGCACACCTCACACTTTTCTTGTGTGGGTGGTTCCGGTGACATAATGAATTCACTGACCAACAGTCAAGTTAAAAATGGACTTCAACAGAAATTAAATATAGTAATCAAATGTTAAGTGAAGGTTTAAGGATGCCAAGAGTGCAGTAGCAGAAAATATGTGTGACTGAAAAACGCCTTTGGATGAATGAGAAGAAACGTTTCAAAAATATTTTCCATGCAGTTATGCTCATGAGTCTGGCAAATACATTTCAATAATATATGACCGAGCATGCCTATTTACTCTGAATAGGTACAATGTTTCTCAAGCAATTCTTACTTATGCATGCCAAACCGAAAAATTTTGCTCGTCAGAAGCAGATTTTGTTTTTTGGTTTTCATCGATTCTAAAAATACTCCTATTAAAATGTCGAATATGCATAAGTAGGCAGATTATATCGGGAACATCATATTTTACACGCGCCTGTTACTTCAACTGTAACTTCAACTCACATGAATTGCACAGTGTTGTCGTATTTTTTGTGCCGATTCCTCCAGTTTATGAAGGTCTATTAATAACTTACATACTAATGTTGTAGAAACTCCTTATACACTACTCTGTGTATAATCGTATTGCTAAAAATATTGCTTTTGGCATACTTTAGGTTTTTTCACTTTATTTCAACCATAAATCCGGAAAAAAATTACAGATGTGCCACCAAAGTTAAAACAGCTGCAAGTGTTATCTTCAGTTCAGCGCAACGTTTGCAACGGGTGCTTAGCATATAGCCACATTATGTTATCTCACAACCTCAATGAACCGTTACCCTTTTCCTCTGGAGCATTACACTTTTGACGGAATGTTTCTATCGACTATAAAGTCTTGTTATCCCGAGAAAGTATGACTTAATATCTAAAATGTAATTATAATCACTTGTATATATGTAATTGTAATTATGTTACTTACATAATGTAAAAGTCATCGTGGTTCGTAGAGACCATTCCTCCCACTCATATTATGGAAGTTGTAATTTAATCTGTTACCTAACTAAAAGTAATTTTAATAAATGTTGATTTCTTTGTGTTCTGAAGTGCACACAGCTCCACTCTTATTAATTGAACTCGTTTTAAATACTCGTTCTTTGTGACCTTTTTATAGTTCACAGGCCATTGGGTATGTCAGTCATCATCCAGCTCCTTAATTAAAAAACGTGAAGCCGTTTCATTGCAGGTTAACAAATACAGTCAGCATTGTGAGAGCATTACAAAATTTAGCATGTCTTCCGGGTAAATCTTTGTCATTTATTAAATTAATGTATCAGGTTAGTCAATAGTGTCTTTTTATTGTAAACTGCTAACTTCAAAAAATGAAGAGAGCTGCTTTTCAAACGATGCAAAGGGGGAAATTTAATTAAGACATCAAAGCAACGTTCAACCTCAGAAAAGGGGAAAAGCAGAAAGGTAGATTGCATCAAAAACATAGCTAAAAGCAGAAATGTTGTTTTGTTATGTGTAAACAATACGGATACACACTTCCCTCGCCTCCGCTTTTTTGATGAAATGTACATTTTTTAAGTTGATGGAATAGATTGATGCACATGATAATGGAAAATGATGAAATCAATATTGAATGGCTTATGTATGTATAAGAAGAATGCACACACCGAAAACTAAAAACAATGCAACGGATGCACCAACTGAAAATGAGACAAGGGAGGCTTCCTTTCTCCTTTCATTTCGTCGGATTCCTTTATTCCAGCGAGAGCTTCAACAAAATATATTTTACACTGCTCGCAGGTTAAAGCAGTGGGGGTGGACTGTCATTAAATTAAGAGAAGCCTGAGGTTACCCAAGCCTTGAGAATAAAGTGCAATTGTAAAACTCAGAAAATTCTCATTGAAAGTTGTATTTTCGTTCGTATTATATTACACAATGCAAAGGCCATCATCACACAACTATACCAGTGTTTCATCACTGTTACTACCGGTGAATATCTGCTTATTCAAGGAACAAACTGATTGAAAAATTAGAGTTTAATTATTTATTTTGATCTTTAGGCAGACTTGGGATTCAAAGAGCGTACCTCCTTCGCAGTGTATACAGAAATTAATATAATGTTTCATCCAAAATTAAGAATTTCACCAGATAGAAATATGAACTACTGAAAAATAAAGTTACAATATAAATGACTTCGAAATTCTTTGCTTTCAGATTACCAGCAATCAGCAATGGAGAATTGGTTTTGCTCAAGTGCATCTGTGATTATATACATATATTTAACTTTGACTATAACTGGAGTAGTTGGCTCTGCCTTTCCGAAACATGAATTTTTCTTTCATATAAATAATCTGTTTATATAATTTGGAAGTTATTTTTGTTTTATTAGAGAAAGTACTAGTGTTTGCAAGTGTTGATTCACACGATGATTAAGTGATAAATGGCAGTTTATTACACAAGGAGAAATGTTACTGTTCCGCTTTGTAATTCAATGATACATTTGAAGTGAGTTGTCGGGAAATAAAAACCACGAAGTTCGGGATTGGAGTGTGTATCAGGAATATTGGTGTAGTAAAACGGTTCATAATTTTCATACTCTCATTTCACTCTAGTTTTTTTTTCTTAGGCATGGCACGACGAAATTTGAAACCAACATCTTAATTTGAGACATTGAGAGTCTAATATAAAAGCAACGAAATATACATTTTATAGATGGGAACAGGTGTCAAACTCATTTCAAGTCTTTCGCTCGTTAACTTGTGCTGCTGAACCAATCAATCTTCCTCGTCTATCGCACCTGTCATGTTACACCATCATTATTTGTCCACGTTCCCCAGCGAGTCAGTGTTCAACACGGATAAATTCATCACTCTTTTTCATATTTGTTACACTTTCTAGTTGCCCATGTCCAAGTTAACTGTTACTTGTCACTTGGCAAATATAATAATTGGATACAACTTTATAATTAAATCAATTGTATTGTGGCTGTGTACCTGTACCTGTAACATAGCAGAATTGAATAGAAAACTCACACCAACAAGGGTATTTTACTGTTCCTTGATGTAGTTAGGAATTCAGAAGCGCTTGTTATTTGTAACGTAGGTAAATGCACACCGCTTAAAATGTACATTTGGGAGTTTAAAACACCTTGGAAGTCCAACTGCCGCTCAGCGTTTGTAATTTATTATTTTTTTTATTGCTTGCTCCGGTTTTAATCGTCCCTATGATTCATTAAGATGAAATGATAGTCATGGCCTTCATACGGTCTCTTGAGCTGTTTTCATCAAATTCTTCAAACTGAGGTTGAAATGCATTCGAGATGCAGGCCATCATCCTCACCCCATTTCTAAGTATCGCTTTTAACAACTTGTTTGCCGTCTTATTGTAAGCGCCCTTCCGTTCATTTCATGATGTTTCAAGTTGACGAGATGGTGGGTCTTATTCTCATTTGGTCTTGTCAAAATCATATCACAAGGAAATGGTTTCGGTTTAATATTATCATAAGATAATATGCAATATCCTGCCTCATGTATTTCATTTCAACATTTCCCTAAGCTATACATCATATTGCAACGAACAAGATGTATTAATAATTGAAACACCATTAATAACTTTTGATGTTGATGATGATCTCCGCCGTTATGGTGTGGTTGTTCCGTGGTTGCTCATTCATTTGTAACGGCTTTTGATTTTATACTAAGGTAGAAAGTGAACTTTATTTGTGTATCAATTTCGACATTCTTATGATATAAATTGTTTTGAAAGAGTTGAGGAGAAACGTCAAAAGTAGTTAACGTGAATGTGATATTCAACAATGTACGTTACATTACACACAAAACCTGGCGATACGTCAAATCCATTAATCAATTTATATTTTAAGCATTCACATCTCCACCACAATAACAACTGCGCTTC
>VYYJ01001749.1:0-27505 GCA_021029165.1 Cyphoderus albinus
CATTTGATTTCAGATTCGTTATCAGTGTGTTATTCCGGTCATTTTGATACCGTACTCGACCGGAAATTCGAAAAAAAATTTGAGACTCGAAAGTCCAGCCACTAAGTGTATCCCACTGTAATAGCAATAAAAGATTATTTTTTCTTTTCATTTCATTTTTTTCAACTGTTCCATTTTCTTCCAGTGGGAAAGGGAAGTTTCACAAACTCGTTTTTATCTGTGTCAATTTGTTACATAGTTGCTTCCTACTACGTCACTTTAATACCAAAAAATTAGACTGGATAGAACGTGAAAAGAATTTCTCTCTCAAATGTGGATCTTTTATTACGTATTAAGTGAAGTAGGGTGTGAAGTAGCATAAGCAGACTGTTTCGCTAAAATCCATCTGATCCGATCTCATTCCCGGTCATCAATTCAAAACTCATCTTCACTCGACTCCTGTTCCTGTTCTAAATATTATTCAAGTGGGAGAGAGCGAGAGACGAAGGTAGACATTTTGGAGTTAAGTTGTTTCATTCCGTTTTATTTTATTTTACCCAGCTCCTCTTTCTTGGATTGCTCGCAAGAGAGAAACAGCCGAAATAAGGAAGAAAATCGAAAAGAGGAGAAACAAAGGTAGAATAAATAAAAAACTAGAAAATGAAGAGTCAGATCTGAGGTCTGACGAAGCTCTCAAACAACTCCAACTCAAATTCAACTCTCCTAGTCAAATATGCAAAGAGAGGAGGAATAAAGTTTACTTTTGCGTCCTCGTCTCGCATAAAATATTGATGGAATGACGAGTTTTAAGAGGAATAGACTTTGCAGCATGACTGGCTTCAGTGGCACTTTAGGTATTTTCTTTCTTTTTTTTCTCTTTAGAAATTACAACTTTCTCTAGTTTATTTGCACGTGTTGGAGTATGTAGTTGTATTGAAATGTATGAAGAGCTTTTTGAGCTCACTTCACTCAGTCTTCTCGTCTTTCGCTTTTGTCAGCTTTTGTTTCGCAGAGCCACAAACAACGCAACGCAGCAACTTAACAGCAGCATGTATTATCAAGCAGTAGCAACGAAACTTGAGTATTCCAAGAAGAGAGAAAAAAACAAGTTAAAGTACCTTCTTAAGTTTAATGCAACTAGGTAAGGTAAAGCACATGAACATGAGTATGGTGAATAATGAGATGGAAGAGGAGACAAAAATGAGTCCAGTTTGGTTGTTGCTAGAATTTCCCCGGAATCTGCGAAACGGAAATGAGGAGAAGCATTGGAGGAATGCGAATGCGACTCTGACATGAGTGGAGAAAGTCGTTTAGTTTGAAATGTGTTACGAGTACGCACGGAAAAAATTCACTTTGCTCGAGCGAGTTCCACTTTTATGTTGATACGATCATATCTGCATCGTGATCATCATCATATTGACATACTTTTATAGTCACACAGTGGCGAGGCGAGTAAGCGCTCTTAACATAACTTATTATTATCATTATAATGCTTTACTTGAATGCATTTTTTTGAAATGTGCTCACGGATCAAATCGGGTCTGATCGCATGGCAAGGAAATGAATGAAGACCGCATAGCGGTATATGGTGGAGACGAAACAATAATCTTATTTTCTTTGCATGCCAGCCATATTTTTTATCAAAGTAGTGGCTCTCGCTTTCTCCCAACCGCAAACTTTCAATTTAATATTGTAAGTACTTTTTATTTTATCTTCTTGCTTTTTTCTATACTTTGTTGTTTCAGCCTGACGAGCCCACTTTTTTTCATACAATCAATGTGCATGAGCATGAGCTAATGAAATCATCAACTTTCTAAATTCTCCCCGAACTAAAAAACAGCTTTCTCCAGAGAAAGATTCGTTTAGTCTGGAATCTGTGATTGTGTCTGTTGACATCGGAGTTAACTTTCTTTTTTGGTCCGTAAATATAATTTCAAATTAGCGAACACGTCTACCTTATCCTATGTATATAACCCAAATTATTTATTACTGTTCATTTCACTGCTACCGTTTCGTTATGAAAGTAGAAAACGCAAAAGGATCAAAATACTTGGTTCGTTTCATTTCTTTCCTCAGTTTGAGTAGCTCGACTAGAAAAATCCCCTGAACACAAATCTTCGAGAGGCGGATGACGCTGAGTGAGTTAAATTCAGAAGAAACGGAAAAGTAGCGATGAGTTCGTTCCGTTTCGTTTTATAGGAGAAAAGCCTCATTTTATTTTTTCTCTAAACGAAGCACCATCAATGTAACGTACAAACGAAAACTGTTGTGTTGTATTGCTGTTGGAACAAATTTTTTGAGCATCTCCAGTCAGTAAGCGTGCAGGCAGAGTGGTGGAACCCACATGTGTACAACTGCAGTTAAATTCGCACTACCCACTTGATTCAATGGATGTCTTGGAGCATAACTCGTGCAATTTTATTATAAAAGATATAAACGAGACAGAGAAAAAGATGAAGATGCAGAGTTAAAAAAATAAAGTGGAAAGGGATCTCGTTACACGATGAAAAGGATCATCTTTTTTCTTCCATCATAATCATTCCAGACTCTGCAGTATTCTCAAAGCTTTCTTCATCACTGCCCTGCCACTGCCTTTGGTAGATACACGCGAAACACGGAATATTGTGTAGCTTACGTACACACGGTGAAAGTACCATGGTATACATACACATACAAGTTTAAAAAACAAGAGTTTCATTTCTTTGCAGAAAAAGGATTCTTCCATAGCAAGGGAAAGGAGCAAACGACAGCCATCAACGGAAACGGAAGAAGAGCCCAGAGTGGCCACGGAATATTGAGTCCATGGGTTTCTCTTCTGAGAAATCTCATTCTTCTCAAGACAGGAAAAGGAAAGACCAGCAAATTTTTCCCCACTTGTTTCTAGATCATGGCATTTCGTTCCTAGCATTTTGGTGAAGCTCTAAAGTCCAATTCAAAAATGAGTCCATAACATCGCATCGCATCACATAAAGTATTAGCCACATAGAGCGTCGAGCATGTCGACCGGATAGACAATGCAATATGTAATACATTAGGAGAAAAAAGCCATTCACTTTCACTCCTATTTTCTCCATTGCTTCTGCTTCTTTCCACTTTATGAACAAACAAGGACATTATTACATGTACAAATTGCAAAATATATTTTACATTATTGCCCACTACTACCGCTGCCTTTGCTCTTTTCACAAACCATTTCTAAGGATGGAACGTTCAATTTGGTCTAGTGTTGCATCATGATCATCATCGTGATCATGACGCTGACGGTGGTTGGATGGTACTCTGCTGGGTTTTTTTATTTCATACTGATCACCTGCACCATGTTTTTGAGGGTTACATAACAAAAAGCCAGAGGCATGAAACGAAACGAAACAAAACAAGTGACATGTCATGGACTCGTGTAGCACAGAGTTTGGGATTTTAGGTACAATCTACACGTTGTATGTACGTTGATTGTACCTTTGCGACATTTTCCCTATAGTTTCCTGGATATCTCTTTATTTTTTCCTGTGCAGCGTTACATCACGAGATAAAGCGCCTTTACCAGTTTTGTTGTCTCCCGTCTTGTCTGGAGACTGTGGTTTTCCTCTCGTTTCTTCTAAAGTACGTAGGATGAATGAGGCGAAAAAGTCAAGAGAGCAGAAGAGAAGAGAGAAAGAAAAGAGCAGTCATCTTTTTTCTTCTCTTTTTTTCTTGCTCGTGAGAAACTGCTTAAGTTGCAACACGGAATCATAATACACACCGATTTCAGTGGGATCATGCATGAAGAAAGGAAAAAAGAGGAACGGAATAATATCAAAGTTTCTTGCATCTCCGTGAACTCCTGTTCGTCTCATCTACTTGAGCTGATGTGTGCGGATGTGAAGATGAGGATGGATGTAAGAAATGAATAAGTCTGGAATTTGTACGAGCACCGAAAGCCGAAGCAGTAGCTACTTAGTACATAGTATGTACGTAAAAGCGTACTCAATTCACTTCAAGTCATGCATGCATGCACCACGCTCTTTCCCCCTGCTTCGTTTCATATTACTCACGCCACGCGAAGAAAAAGAAAAGTAGCTTTTGCTCACTTTTCCTTTTCTTGTCTTATTTGCTAATGCTAATATTCAACACATACAATAGTAATCATGAAAATATAATGTAACTCTATCCAACTCTGTGCACTGCTCAATTCAGTCAGTCAGCTGAACTCAGTGAGTCAGACAGGAGACATGCAAACCGCACGAATGACCCATCTATCCTCAACTTTCTCCACATTTTCATTTTCACTCTCGTCTCCCGAAAATGGCCATGTTACGTGTTCTCTGGTTATTTTTCGGCTTCGCTATGATTATTATTATGATTATTATTACACGAACACGGATGTGATATTTACATTTCATTATTGTCGGAACGTTAACTTCTGGCTAGATTAGATAATGTTATGTTATGTTATGCATCATATCATAATCATGACACTGCTGATATCTCAATCTCACTTTACTTCCCTCATTCCGACACAATATCCTTTTAATATTGTTGTCTTTTATGATGAAAAATGTAAATGTTGGAACCCCCGTAAAAAGTTGTGTGAAATGGAGAAAGCATGAGAGCGAAACAAAATATTATGAATGCATGAACCATGAACCATGATGATAGCGATAACAGCAATGTGATTACAAAACTGATGATCTTGTCAAGTTTCCCTTTAATAACGTCAAACATTCTGTAACCCTTCTATTCCGTTTTTTCTCTCATTTGAGTAAGTAATCAACTCGAACATCTGAGTAGTCATAATATGAGGGAAAGTGTGTCATAATCGTGTAATAAAATTTCTTTGATGTTTACATATTTCTATATCATTTTTTCTCCGTAATATAAAAATTATTATTGACTCAGTTTTGCACTGCGTAACAATAAACACATTGCTCAGCTTTGAGTGTTAAACCGTGAGCGAGTTGATGACGTGAGTCATTATTCCATTCTTTTCATAGTGAGTCAGTAAGCAACTGCTGAACTGGATAATGAAGGTCTGGCTGATGTACAAACATGCAATAATAAACTATGATATTGTGAATACTTCATAAACCCAACTCCGCTCTAATAAACTCACTCACTTTCGGTGTTCTGTGGCCTTCGAACTTGTCATTTTTGGAAATAATATATGAGACTGAATGAGTCATTCAATATTCGCCCCTTATTCATATCATATTTTTCCTTTCTCGCGTCAAGCAGCATAAAATGAAAAGGTATATTCCACTTACAAAATGTTTCTGGAAAAGTTACGGCAGATGGTATTTCTTACATTGCTTAATATACCTATGTGAATTGTGACATGTCGCGTTCTGCCAGCTTCTTCAACTCAACTCGGCAACTCCATTACTTTTTTTCAAAGAAAATAATAATGAAATGATGTTGTAAAAATGAATCAACCGTTTCATCCCGTAAATTGACACTTTCAAACTTACTTTTTTCATCTTCATCTCAGTCAATTCAATTCAATTGCTCCAACTCCAACTTTTCCCCTTGTCGCTTACCTCTGTTTCCAGCTTCAAAACAAGACGCTTCGTTTCTCCTTTTAAGCAATAAATACAAATCCAGAAGTGGAGAGAGAATGAAGCAAGAGCCAGGAGGAGCAAGACAAAAGTTCCCTGTCACGTCACAAAGAGCAACAGCAAAAAGCAGGTTGCGCCATATTTATGTAGTATCTGCCGATACAAAGCCAGGCTCAGTTCATACATCACAACTTTCCATGCAAACTTTTTCTTTTGTTTCCATCGACTAATTTCAAAATGGATGGTTACGAAACAGCTTTCCCCTACCTCTGCTCCCATTTCCATCTGAGTGAGAAATGTCCTATTTATCATTTACTGCACATGTGCGATTTATGCCTTTGCACTCAACAATTTTCAGAGTAAACATATTTCATTACAAATTACCTATTGCCCACAATGATTTCTACATTCTTTCCCGTCGACATTTTTACAAACTTTTTTTCTCATCACAATAAAACTACGTGGGAATATCCAGAAGAGAATTTTTATTTTATAGCCGTTTATTACTAACGGTAATGTGAATTGTGAGAGTTTGATGTAGACACATAGAATAAAAAATTGACATGAGTAGAGCAGAGCACCACCATGCAAATTCTGCGTAGGTACTTCAGTTCACTACACTAGAAATGAATGTGAATGAAGGGGAAAACGCAAAAATGAGTTGGCGACGATTAGCTCAATTTACTATGTACAAGGATCTCACGAGAGTGCTCTAAAAATGACTCACTCAGACGAACTCGAGTCATAACTCATAAACTGTACCTATTCGCGTTTAGATTGTTGTAATGTTGTGAATGTCTAATTCCATACGGCTCGTTCCAACAGTCGTTTCATAGTTCGAAAAGTAATAATCATAATTGAGGAATCGAGAGAGAAAACGAAGTGAGGTGGTCATAAAAACTTTATTTTACCTACGGTAAACGGTAAAATGTCGGAGAAAAAAAAATTACTGTCAAAAATATTCTGCTTACCTTTGCATGGGCAAAAGCCTTTGCAGGAGACAGTGACCTGAGTGGTTTGAATGCAGTTGTGATAGTCGAGTCGACATAGAGAGCTGTACGTCCGGTTGTCATTTCCACAGATGAAAGTGGGCTTCACAACAGGACACGGAGAGCACGACCTGAATAAAGACAGAAAATATTTTATGGACTTCACTCAAGCACTTTGATCGTTTATATGACTATGCTAATATTTTTATTACTTTACCATTACTCCACTTTTTATGTCAATTCAGAGGAAAAGTTTGAGACGGGAAAATATGAAGATCAGAGAGAACTTTGACATAGTCGTTCTACGATGGTTGTAAACACTGAGGTAATTTATTGAAGATATGCATTACTTCACTTACTTAAACTTATAGCTAGTCAGACACATATTTTCGAGCTTTTTATTTTTCAACTGGGTTGTCAATTAAGTGGCTTAAATATTTCGCAAACTAAATAACAAACTTCCTGCAACTTGTTTTCCGGGGGTATTTTATTAATTAAGGGAAAGCACAATTTTTTAAACTCGAACATCAAGAATTTTCTGTACTTATTGAAAAATTGATAGGAATGCAAAACAAGTAGGATAGCTGACGTTGTTTGTTTGTTTGTGGCATGATGACGAACTTTTATAAATGAATAAATAAATAAATAATTGAAGTGATCCGCCTGCCTGACTAGTTACAAAAAGCCCGAAGAGATAAATTGTGTTTTTGTGTTGAAAAACAGTAAACAAAATAGAAGTAGTTTTTTCTTGGTTTTTCTTTTTTTCCCGGAGAAACTCCAGGAACGGATCAAAAGGAATAATAACAAAGTCCGTCCGTTTGTTTTCGTTGATCCTCAAAAAAGAAACAAGACAGGGAGAGTAAAAGGAAGCGTCGCATCAAATATCATTCGCCCGACTTCCGATCTTCTTTTTTCCATCCCAATAAAATGGAAACTTTCTCTTTTTCTACTTTTTTGGATTCGTTTGAAAACAGAAAAATCTACAACAAAACGGGAAAAGAGCAAAGTTATTCATTTCAAAAGAAGCAAACAGTTTCAGAGCTGTGCTCTTACTTCGCCTCAATTCACTTCATTTCATTCACTCGGTGTGTGGTATGAAATTACGCCCGGACTCGTTTGCCCATTCGCCCGTTGGAATGGAAATAGTAATTATTTCATTCTGCTGTGAGACCTTCCGTTTCTTCTTTTCTCTTCAATCGGATCGGTCTCTGCTGCTTTCTCTCTAATTATTTATTTATGTATTCCGGCAACGTTCTACTGCTTCAACGAGCCACAGTGTGTCCGTAACTCATCACCACTTTCCATAATTATTTCTCTGTTCATTATTATTTCTCGGAATTCAACAAGCCCTAGCCCAGCATCACATTACATACCACCAAAAAGGTCACGGGTTAAAGGACGAACGTCAGGTGGTAGTCTGACAGTTTTCAGTGAAATGAATTTTTAAGGATTTTTTTCTTTCTCCACAAAATATTCATTAGCAGCAGGAGCATAAAAACCAAAGCTGGTCATTTGTGGAGGTTTTAATTTAACTGGAAATGGAAATAGTTTGAAATACAAGGTGGGCAAAGACGAAGTGAATAATTTTGCAATGTGTGGCACGCCATTGCATAATGAGCTAGGATGGCCCGAGGTGGTCCAGAAAATGGATGACTTATTCACGGGGAGCTACACAAACATAATTACTGGAGCAGCAATCATGAGTGAAGAGAAAGCAAGGGAAAGGAGGGCAAGGCAAGGAGAAAAAAGGACAGACTTTCACTCAATCACTCAACTCTGTTCATCTCGTCATCTTCATCATCATCGTCGTCATCACTTCACCGCCATCATCACCATGACCAACGATGGTGAGTCAGGCCGTAGCAGGTCAAATGGATTATTCGTTCGCATTCTTTTCATTCTCGCTTGACCACTCACTCGTTCACTTTAGCTACACTCGAAAGCCTTTCTTCTTTCCCTTACTTTACTAGTTCATTTTACTTTAGTTAGTTGTGTATGTGGCCATAGCTGTGGCTAAGGCATGGCCTAGGATGCATGGTACGCTGGAGCGAAAGTCGCATTACGCAACTAGAGCGAGAAATTCGCCGCTCCGTCCAGGAATAGTGTAACCTGTGAATGTAACCATTTCCTTGCTTTTTCAGTCCTGTCTGTCCGAAAAGACTGACACACGCCGCATTCAGCAGCGTGTGTGCTTTATTGAACCTCTCTGACTCACCGAACCTTTTTCTCTCAAATGAAGTAAGGAAAAATTCGATTCGCAAATACCGAACTTGAGTGGATGAGTGAGTGAGTCCAGAAATTGGCAGTAAAATCGAATACCAAATAAAATGGTTCTGTGCGGTTTTACCTTTCTCTGCTCTGAGTAGTAAACAATTTCACTTCGCAGTTTTTCTCTATTTATTTTTCCCCGTTAAATTATTAATAGTTGGTGCTGGAAGCAGTGTAGCATTGTTGTTTCTGTTATTCTCCAGATTTTGACAGCAGATCTGACTAATGTCAATTCTGTGACTAATGCATGTGCGAAATGTGAAAAACACGCCAGCTTTCACTCGCACAAGAGAAACAAAAGCAGTAGCGAACGGGTAAATTTTTCTGATACCACAATAATTTATTATTTCTCATGACTGACTATGACTATGACTGGCTGTTTCTGGCATGTTTGATGTTGGACGAAGCATTAAAAACGAAATTTGTGTGGGTGAGTCAGCATCCGGTTATGAGTGAGTGGTTGGTCGAGTCACCGACTGACCTCGCCACTCGTTTGCTTATATAAACTTCAGAAACCAGTCACACTTCATTTCACCAATTTACCTCGTATTTTATAACGATAATTAAGTAGAGCATGATGAACGAGTAAGTGGTGCAAAACAAGGAATAAATTTATTTTCCCAACTCACTTGAAATTGTTGGAGGAGCCGAGATCACTGGATGAGAGTCCGCTGGAGGACACCACGGAACCAGAGCTCTTGTCCAGCTTGTTATTGTTATTGTTCGAGGATGATGATGATGATGTGGCGGTGTTGGGCAAGATATCTTCGTCAGAGTCGTCATCATCATCGTAGTAGTCGGAGTCGTCGTCTTCGTCCTCGTCATACTCCTTGCTGTCTGGTGTCGACTCGTCCAACTTGGCTGAAGTGGATTCCTTCAACTTAGACTTGGGAATAATCACGTCTCTGCGAAAATAGCAAAAATGACATTGAGATAAAATGATGAATAAAATAAAATAAAATAAAATAATTCCTACTTTGCAAAGGACAGAGAACACAGCTTGGCTTTTAAGAAAATCCGAGATAGTAGCTCCGTCTTCAAAAACACGCTTTGCCTTTATCTTTGAAAGTTTTAAGTAGTAAATGGAAAAATGAAGAAACGCCTCTTGTTTCGAAAGCACGAAATCTAGTTGATAGCATTACCTTGCTTTTTCTAAAAATGATTATTATAATTTGCTATCTCAAGAGGCCTCTGGGCAAAAATAATTATATTAAAAATAATACTTAGAATTTTCTCTTCGGTCTCCCTAAGCGAGATTAAAGGGGAAATGAAAGTCATCTTATGGCGTCTGAGATGTGGTAGCGGTACGTTAGACGTTAGCACATTATCCTGGTATTGCCTGATGCGCCGAATTTAAGTATTTAATTTTAAAGTGGGAGATGACAATTTACGTCTTTTCCTTTTTTCGCAACCCACTTGACTTTCTTAATATCGTGCAATGTCATGACTCAATCTAATCTTTTTTCTTTTTAACTTTTATTTAAAAAGCGGAGAAAATGCAAGAAGCAAGTAAACACATACATATAACGTCCATTTACAAAACGGAACTGCTTATTTCTTGATTTTTTCCATTTTTGGAAAAAAACTGGTTTTTCTCATTTTTCCGCTCAAATGTTCTTACTATTACGTTAGAGGAAGGAGATGCATAGCATTATGGGTTTTTGTCATGCATAAATTACCGCATAAAATATTTCATTTCGTTTTCATTATTGCAGAGGTAAAACTAAGCGGTAAACTGTATCTAAATATGCTAAGCACTTCTAAAATGGGGAGTTGAGAGAGTGCTGCAATGCTAATTTGGCCAATTCTAGCTCAAAGAAAGGGAAAGCCCAGGGAAAAGACGAGAACAGTATCAGAAAAGTAAATAATGGTTTTTCGGAGCACGCATGCATGCAAACACTAACTAACATTGGGGTGGAGAATGTAAAAACGAAATTTAAACAATCTACCGCTTTTCCTATAATAAACACTTGCATGCGCGTAAAACGCTAAGGTAAACGTAACAATTATGAAATCTGATTGTACTTAGTGAGCGGAACAAATAACCGTTTATGATGACGATAATAATAATAATAATTGTAATAATGCCGAGGGCTTTGAAAGTGCGTCATGTCTTCATTTTCGAGAACATACATAAGGCAACTTGGCGTAGTGTTACCAAATGTTGAGTTGAGTTACAATCAATCAGTGAACCATGATCTTGAATAAGTTCTGGAGCTTTTGAGTTGCTTAATGTAATGTAAGCAATATTTGCCCGCTGATGTCGAAAATATCCGCATTATGAAAGTGCGTTAACATTTTGAGGGATTTATGATGAGTAAAAATAGAATAGCGAGTGAAAAACAAGAGCTTCTGGAAATCCAAAGTAAGTACATTGCATCAACTTTTTCCACGTGATGTTAATTAGATCAATTTCTCAGTTCTCACTGTCGCAAGCTCCCTTTCTGTTCGAGTAAGGTAGATTTGTTTGAGCTGAAGTGTATTATTTATAGCAGGATTCTGAAATTCATTTCAGAAGTTGTTCCACTCCATCATTACTTATGTAGGCATGCATGGACGCAGTCTGTTGACGCATATGTCATCAAGTACTTTTTTACTAAAAAGATTCCATTCAATTCTTCATATTATACTTACAAAACCTGAATGACCTTTCTCCTGACATTACATCACTCCTCGTGAAGTACCTATTATTATTACTGCATCATTTCTCCAGACCTACCTGGAGATCTCCTATTAATAAGTAATTTGTGAGACGTGACGTGACATGACTAACAGACGAAATTTACCTTAGTCCCTCACAAAATGTCATCTCATGACATTTTTCCACTTTTGTAAAGAAAGTGTGCGCTCATCGCACACTCGCACACAAACATGCTCTCAATAATAATATTTTTGGTCGAGTACAAATAACATTTCTTGTTTTCTTTCCACAGCACAAGAGAAAATTACCAGTACCACACGGCAAGGGAGACTTTCTTTGTCGTATCTATGTGCGTAGAAAAAATTAGAGACTTTCCTTTCCTTGTCTCCTGCACCATTTTCTAACTGCTCTCAGAGGTACATAGCTGAGGCTGAACTCGCTCCCAAATGAAAAGCAAGGAGAATGAGTGAAGTGACACAAATATTCTACCTAACGTAGAAAGAAAAAGCAGCCTATCGGATCATTTGATGATTCAAGTGGAAATTCAATATGTGGTCAGAGTCGTAGCGCAACCACATTTCAAACAAGGTGACTACCATCGCACAGCATAAAACTAAAAGAGAATCTTTCATTTTCTACACAATGTATGTACTTATCGAACACACAGAATCACATCATATAGCAACATAGTAAGTAATAAGAAACGACTTACCCATTTTTGTGGAGCTCCTTTTTGCTGACACAAACAGCGGTGAACTCATCTTCCAAGAGGCACAACTCCTTCTTCTTGCACTTGAGTGCTTGACAAAGATCGCCTGACAGAACAAAAAATTAGATTCATTTATATTTCCTTCCATTCCTTCTTGCAACTGTGTCCCTGCCGTCCCCCGAAATATTCTCTGTGCATGTGTACTTTCGTGTGTGTTGGCGCGTTGCACACAATTTACCATGCCACGACTCGTTCCCTCTTCCATTACAGTAATACATCACATCACATAACGACTCTGTTTCTTTTCCGCTTTTTTTCTCCTCTCCCATGCTGCCATTTTCATTGTTTTGATGGAGTGCGTCTTACTGTGGGCGACCAACCGGAAAAGCTTTCACACACATGTTTATAAATGGTCCTAGTGACACACACACTTTACTTTTTATTCTCAGTCTCGAAACTAAACTTGTAGTGAGTCATCGTCATCATATCATGCGCATTTCTCGGAGCAAGAACACGTGTCGACATTTCTTTTCAGCGCAGTGAATCAATTAAGAGCCACTTATTACAGCTAATGCACTATTGTATCCTTCGAAATATTCTCACTCTCTCTCAAGAAGAATCGTGTTAATAACCTGTCAACCAACTGGAAAGATTTTCATCCTTATCATGATTGTCATGTTCTCATAAAAAATCCTCATTACACCAATTTCAGTGAGTGACAAGTTATCAGTATCAACAGAGAGAAAAAAGTTCCCAAAAGTTGTCTGATGATGATGATGATGAAGCTTGTTAATTACGGGATCCTCCCATCATGTACGTAATAACTCGTCGTAAACAATATAATGGAACATTTCCTCTGTTTTCTGTCACATAAAAAGCGATCAGCGGAGGGCGACGAAATGATAATGACTACTATAACAAACAGCGTCGTCTCTTGTAACGAAACAGAAACACTCAAAGATGTTTGGATTTTTGAGCAACATAGAATAATAAATAAGCGAAACCAAAGAAAAGTGTACGAAGACCCCATTAAAATTCAAGCTGCGTAAGTATTTACTTGAAGAACTAATTTGCATTGTAGAATCTCGTTAAATGTGAAAATCTCCTCAAATCAGTGATTAAAAATCAAGGCATGCATGCACAAATTTCCTCTTTTAATGAGCTGTTTTTTGACGTATTGAGAAGGGATGATGAATTTATGGGTTTTACAAACGAGACCTGGGAACAATTTTATATAGGTCCTCCCACCAGAAAACGCAGCAGGTTTCATCCAGTGGAGAAGTGACCATGTCATGTGGTGAAGGGAAGGAGCAGGAAAATGTCACTCTTTGTTGCTTGCTGAATTCGTTTTTTCTCTACTTTTTTTACACACCCACACACATTCTAATCTTCTGAATTTGAGTGTGGAGACAAACAAGAGACAAGTGGATTTTTTCCCTGAAAATTCTGCTCATTCATGAAATTGTCGCTTTTGCTCTTTTCTTGCTCACGAAAGAAGTCGGTTGACATGATTGATCTCTTTTTCTCGAGCAGAGTGCCAAAGGAGCGCGTCTGAGCATTAACAGTGTAGAAACTCGGCGATCTCCACTCCACCTTAAAGATTCTTTTTATCCTGTCTTTTGTACTTTGATAAGTCCAAATATGAATATCTCTCTAGACACAACAAGATAAATTGTAAAGTCATTTTTCTTGTCGTGTCGCTACAAATTTTACTTATTACTATAATTCGTATTAAACTTATTATATACCTATGTTGCTTTTTCACAAACCTTGAAATGAAACACGTGAAGAAAATAAAAAATCCTTTTTATCTTTGTAGCATTGTAATATAATGTAATTGTAATGTCACGACATGCAACACGCATCTTCCTATTTTACACAATACTAATAAAGCCCGAGCTTATCAGTGTCAGCGCTTCAGTCAGTGGGGGTTAGTAACCGTTCCATTTTCTCTGTACAGCAAATAATGCCAATACAATGCAATAATACCACGAGTGTAGCAGCACCGCCAAAGACGCTCTTGTCACGCACCACTCCACTCAGAATCGGCAAGAAAAGAGCAATAGGATTCAAGGAAAAATTGAGAATGAGTGAGTGACTGAAAAAAGAAGGATTAGGATTTACTTCTCCTACATTCTACACATCTCCCGTCTCTACTTGACTTCTCTTCTCTGCTATTAAAAAAGGTAATCCCTTCCCTTCTGCGTGCTCTTTGTTTTGCTCTCACTCTGACTTAGCCTCGTCACGAACAAGCGACATGTAATTCCAACACCTCAACTTTTTACAATACCTCAGACCATCCACATCCACCTACCTTCAAAAGTTGCTTTGCGAAAAGCTTAAGCAAAAGAGACAAGAGGAGGAAAAGTCAATAGAATTTAGAAAGCAGGCAAGAAATTTGGAATTGTGGCAGCAGTAGGGTTCTATAGGATTGTATTTTGAAGTTAGCAGATAAAACAGCAAGAAAAACAGTAGGCATAGGCAATCTTTCTATTTCGCGGAAAATTCCAAAAATTTTGCCCTCGCTGTCTTTTGATCTGATAAGCCTCGAGTTGTTAAGTAGTACAAGAGCCCCTATTTTCTGGAGCAAGTGAGCGGAGTCAGCCTAAATAATATGTCAAGGTAGCTACATATTCTATTTTGTTATATCAGTGACTCTGCCCCAGTGTGTGCTCGAGTAAAGTATTAAAGTAAACATTCATAATACATTTTATTTTTTCCGGATGCTTCGCTTGTCCAACCTGCACAAGTGCACACTTTGAACGCTACTACGTGCTACTTGAAAAGAAAATGCTTTGCTCGCAAACAACCTGCTTTTCAGTTCATGGTGGGTCTAGAGGCATTTATTATGAGCACATGGAGAAAAGTCCTTTGTTTCTCGAACAAAATATTCATTCATTTGTGATAAGGAAGAATGTTTCATCCCGCTGGTGAAAAACAAGTGCGTCTTTATATGTGCGAAAATAATACAATCCTAAAGCCATGTTAACTAAGAAAGATAGGAGACAGTTTTTTTCAAATTGTGAACGTTTCGGTTCGACGTTTGCACGATTTCTGCCTCGCAACTCTATCCGTGGTGGAAAAAGTGAGAATGAAGCCACTGTGCTATTGCTATTACTAACATTAGATCACATCACATAATAAATGAATGTGTTCCAAATCATGTCCTCTGTATTTTTCACTCTCGTCTCGTTTCATCTTAGTCCCTCTGTTCCTTGCGGAGAAAAACAACACAGGACAAAACTACCTGATCTGACTTTGAGCTGAGCTGAGCTGAGCGAAGTCTTCGTCGTCGTCGTTCATGTTTTAGATTCTCATCGAATTACCTTTTTCTTTCTGCTTCTTTGCCTGCTCTGTCTCCTTTTACATATTAAAATAGGGGATTTTCGCTTGCTGGAAAAGTGGAGTAAAGGAAAAAGAAATGGGAATGGGAAATGGCGGAGATGTTTTTATCACGTAGTACGACGCACAACGATCCCATTATCCAACCTGTTCAAACACTCTTTTTCCTTACATGATATTACCTAAGTTGTGTTGTGATGTGAGTCACCTGCTTTTTCTCTTCCTGGCTCGGATTTCGATTTCATCTTTATGTTATGTCACATGCCCTTTTCAATGCTCCACTGCATAAATAAAAGAAAGCGTCATGGACTGAGTTGAGCAAATGGAAGGAATTCGGAGCTGAGGTGAGCTGAGTTGAAACGGAATTAGGATTGTTAGCAAAAAAACGTCGTTTCCGATAAGATTTTCATGAAAATGATAATGGCTTGCTTGCTGTCCCAAGCTTTTTTTCTCATTTTGAGTTTCTGTCCCGAACTGAAGTTTAGTAGCGTCTTGCATAATATTCTATTCAGTGAGTGCAATGTAACAGCGTTACACAGCGTTACACAGTGTAATAGATACAAAAGCGAGACGGACTATTTTGTAATAATGTAACAATGTGCCGACACGAAACAAATTTCAATCGATCTGTCCACTCGCCACAGGTTTCCAAATTGCCAAGGAAAGTTTCCATTGCGTGTTAATGAGTAATGCCAGCGCAAAAAAATTATCATTGTCATTGGTATGTGGCTGGTACAATTCCGTTCATTATTATAAACCGAACTTTATTGTATTGCATGAGAGAAATTGACATGACATTGGCAGAGGAAAAACACTTGTCAACAATTCTGTCAGCAATTCAACTCCGTCTTTGATAAAGTCTTTGATATTGGTGCAGCTTGAACAGCCTTTAGAAATATTTTTTTTTTCATTACCAACTTTTCAACTTTCTAATCGAAGAAAAATAAAATAAAGGATGCAGTACTGCAGTAGTAGTTTCGGGCTTTTTTGTCTGTAATTGAAATAAGCACTTTTGATAATAAAAATGGATAGCGAAATGAAAATGAAATTCTTTCATCCATTTTGTAAACACTCTTTCTATGAAAAAATAAGAAAGAAAAAACTTTCCCCTTTCAATTTGATAACTGGAGCAATTTCTTTCCTATTTTAGTACTAGAGGAAAACAGACAACAAAATACCGAGTGAGTTGAGTTGGAAGAACGGAGAAGTTTTTTACTTTTTTATTTAATATCATTTATTGCGTTCCTTTAAAATATCCGAATGAGCGTAGAAACATGTAGAGGCGTAGCATGAGCCATGAGCAAAAGAGAATGGCATAGAGCAAAGAACAAATTGACTTTTTGATTAGAGAAAATAAGAAAAGTGGTAGTAGCGCAGCAGACTATGAATAGAAGGTAGAGGAGTTTTGAGTGAGTGAGTGAAAGCAAGAGCAGTAGAGAGTACAGAGTGAAAAGAGAAACAAAACTAGGCCAACTTTTTTTAGCCTCAGTTCACCAGTTCAACTCAGCTCAGCTCACTCGGTTTTTTCTGCGAGCCATTTTTTCCATTGCGCTGCACATATACGTAGTGTATGTAGTAATAAGTTGGATAGAGACAAAAATGTTGTTTGTAAAAAAAAGTCTCGTGGTGCGGAATGGAGAAATGAGTGGAGAAGAGAGGAACAGGGTTTCACTGTCATGTTATGTTTTTATAGAAAACGTTGTCTCCGTAATTCTTGTACATGGAAATCTGTCAAAAAGTCATAAAAAATTTAAGCCCTACTTTTTGTACGCTCGAGAGGAAAAAAGTGGTGGTTTCAATGGTGAAAGTTAGAAGAACCTAAAGTATTTCTGCCTACTCTACTCCTACTCCACTTTTGCATACTTTCCTCTTCTTCTTGGTGTACCTTGCGTGTCTGACTACTGACTAGCTCAGCTCGTTCCTGATACTATGTGCAAACACAACAACACGGATGGTGGGCTTACAAAGCTTGTGCAATTTTTATTGCACAGGACATATTGTCTACGCCGCGGAACTCAGCTCCAGCAAGCACCTTACTTTCTCTTTCGCATGTTTATTGGCCTTGTCTACCCAAAAAAGTCATCCTGCCTTGAGCTCAAGTGTCTCCTCAAGTGCTCGGTGAAGTGAAGCCAAAGCAAAGTTGTGTTGGAATTACAGGGTAATGCAAGAGAATGTGTTGCTTTGCTGGTCGTATTTATTATATGAGCCCGTTGATGGGTGACAACTAGTGAGAGGGAAAAATTGTTTGTCCCTTTTTGACATGGGTCTGAACCAGTAATAAAAATAAAAGTAAATGAGACAGGGAAAAAGCATATGGACATTTTATGCTGGCTGCTGACATTACGCTCGACTTTTTCTCTCATCACTTATTCCATTCGAATTAATGTACCACACATGCACTCATAATTTGTTCAACTTTCTCGTGAGAAATGAACGAGTTTCACTAGGCTAAGCTCACCTTTCAATTTGTTTCAGAGTGTGCGAGGACAAAAAGGAAAAACTTTTCCTGCTAACATATTTCAGCTGTTTGTTTACTTACTTACTTCCACGGGTGGGTAAACGATGATACGGCGTTGTGTTATAAGAGAAAGTTTTATTTTATATTCATAGAGCAAGCCAGCAGCTGAAATGAAACTTTTAGCTGAGTTCAGTTACTTACTTTGTAACGAATCACTCACAACTTGAAAAAGTAACTTGGCTCAGTCACCACATAATAACAATAATTGTCAAGGTATAACAAAAATATGTAGACAAGTTTCAACATGGAGGTAAAGTATTCGTTCGTAAAAGTAAAAAGTGCTGAGTCACCACAGTCATCATTATTATTACATGTAAGAGTTTCTTTTCAATAAAAAAAAATGAAGGAAAGAAAGTGGTAATGTAATCGTAATACAGTTGGAGCCATTCTTTCCTCTAAGTATTCTCCAAACTTTCCCTTTTAAGTTGGTCCGCATTAGCAAGAAAAGAAAAGACGGACTTGACTAGAAATCACCATCAACATTTTTTTCGTTGCGGTGGTCGCTCAAGCCGGTAAGGCAAGGCAACTCACTCAGTCAGTGAGAACAGAACTGATTCGATATTGGCGTGAAGCAACAAGATTTCACTTTTTATTTCCTTCCTAACAAAAATTCGACTCAGCTTCGATTCTTTCTTGAAAACTTTCTTCTTTCATCCGGGGAAAGTTGAGGCATAAGAAAGAATAGTAATGTAAAGTAATGTAATGGCGGTCTCATTCTGTTCTGCTGATGATTTTGATGCTGATGTGAAAATAATGGATTGAATGAAAAGGAAAAAGCCAGCATCTTTGCTGAAATCTCTTAGAATCTATTATTATATATGAAAAGTATGGAAACTGGAAAGATTTCTGGAATGTAAGCCTTCAGCTTCTCATCTCCGTCACCAAAGAGCTAAACAATCCATCCGTCCCAAAGAGCTTTTTGCCTGATGCCGATGCCATCATCCTCCTCTCTTACTCAAACACAACACAACACAAGAGAAGAAAGTGAAAGCGAACTGAGCATTAAGACTTTCTCCAAAAAGGAAAACTTTTTCCTTCCTCAGTTTGTTTGTGAGTTTCCGTTAACCCGCTTCAAAAACTTTTAGTTTGAAAATAGATAAAACGAAGAGAATAATACTACAGAAAGAATTCTTTTTATCATGGCAGCAGTCTTCAGTCCTTCTCGCGTCGCTCAGACCATCACTGAAAATTCACGACAACGTCTATGCTTCTGTAGCTGTGGATGTTTATAAATGCGAGTAACGCATGATGGGCGAAACACGAGAGTAGGAAGTTAGTTGTAACATAATGTAATGTAACAAAACGAAAAACGTGTACCGACAACAAAAATGTTCAACTTTTTGCCAGAACAGGTCCCTAAGTACATCATCATAATAATAATTCAGTACAGTGAAATGTGCACAGACAGATATGCGTTTTTCGTTTTTAAAAGCATTACTTTTTTTTCACTTGAATTCTTTCACTGATAATTGTAAAGGGAGGGTGGCAAGGGGAAAAGAAAGTAGACGAAGACGATATGACTCGGGGGACCGGGGAAGGGAAGAGTCACTCCGATTCCTCACTTTCTCTCTCTTAATTCATCTTTTTCCATTTTCACCTCAAACAAAATCCGGAAGCGCGTGAAATGCAAAAGCAGGATTGCAACTTAACACCATCGCACAACAAGGAAGAAACAAGCAGCAGCTGACCGTTGTGATCATGATCATGGTTGTGATGTGAGAAGCAGGAGCGGCGTCTGCGGTACATTCACAGTGGGCGAGAACTTTCTCTTCACTTTTCGTTTCGCTTCGTACATAAAATATTAAAAAGAGTTTTGGAGCTCACTGTGCTGGAAATGAAATCTTTTGTAGATAGGTACGCTACGTTTCATTTCAGCCTTCCATTCCATCATCAAACATTTCATTTTTTCACCGCCGCTATTTTTTCTGTTTGCTCCCACTTCCACCACCACTCATCTACTTACTAGCATCTAAATACCTGCTTTGTGCCTTCCTACGCTATTTCAGAGTGTCTCATTTTTTCCTTTCTATTCCTCGTGCACCAGCTTTTCTCATCTTTTCTCGCTTAATAATTTACAACTTAGTCTGCAACAATATTTGCTCGCGTTCTATCTTTTAATCATGTTCTTGGTACACCATCAGAATGCTCTGTACATAAATACATTTCTAGTAGCTAGTGATAATCATCATAAACGCGCTTGTCTCCTTTAACCATATAACTTTACTGGAGGAAAAGTTTTTAGTCTCATCCCAAGGCGAACAAGAAAATCCAATGTTGTCTTATCTTGATTATTTTCTGCATCGCCTGCTCCACTCTGTCTGTACTTGGTTCGTGGTTTCTCTCTAGTCGATTTTTGTGTTATTATAAATAAATAAATAAACAAATAAAGTGAAACTGAAGGCATAAAGAAACTAGGTAAATAATTCATTATGTCCTCGAGTGACGCGTTCATAACTTTTACTACCAATGAATACATGAATTCAAAAAAATTCTTCAAGGACTCATCCGGTTCGCTCCAGTTTTTGCAAAAACCACCAGAGTGTCTGAAATACAATTTTAACACATGCCTTTGCTCTCTGCCTTTCCCCGTGTCATTTTAAGTTAGACGAAGGGGTGGAGGTGGAGATGGAAGTGGGATTGGAATGGAAGGTTACAGAAAAATATGTACAGACTTTTGCCGACTGTCTGGATTTTGCACCAAAAGGGCGAAAATGAAAATCCCTTTGGAAGGAAAAAAAAGTTCAAAGACAAGTTTCCAAGTCTGAGCCCCTACAATTCGCTGAGCCGAGTCTAACAAATATTTGGCCGCATTCAACATTCCTTTCATTACCCGGTTCACTTTTAAGCCAGCGTGGAAAATAAACTCTGGAAACGTGCAAGGTGATACTAATTTGTTTTTGTGGTGCTGGCCACATACATAGCTACAAAGGTAGCTTTACTTGTATTGTGGTCACACTCACAAAACAAGCCATGTGATGTCATGCTGTGAGTATATTCATGTGTCGTTGTAGATTCTTGTGATGTGAGGTGAATGATGTGATGTGACTCCAAACGAGACAGGAGACTTCTGTAGTCTGATAAACAGCACAACCAGTGAAAAATTTCAATGCTGGTGTGCTGACAACATTGACAGTAAAAATAAAAATAAATGACATGTAAAATATCACATGAAATGGCTCCGCTCGAAACTTGACTTTTTAAACTAAAAAAAAACTCGCTTGAACCTAAAAACACGTACGTCGTCAATTACTCACTTTCCCGAGACTCGAGTCAAGTAAGTCAGTCAGATGCGATAATCTTCACATTCCTTCATGGAAGCCTTCCGGTACCTTACATTGTATCTTCGTAATCCCACTCCCACACTTCATTTTATGAAGGAGGAAAATGAAAGGTGAAAAAAAGGACTAAGAGAAATGACGACCACCCACCATGCCCATGTTAAATTTGTTACGTTGTCGCCTGCTCTCCTTTCTCCTCTTTTTATTTCCGTTGCCATTAATTATTCAGTGACTGCTAGAGCTATACTCTATTACTACTACGCATACATTTTCAGTCACTTTCAGATGAGTTTGAGTGTTGTCTTATTAGTAGTTTCCTTTTCGTCTCCTGGCGGATCGCATCACATCACATCTTCCTTGCCCGAGGAGTTGCGTCGATGGAGAAGTGAAAGAGAGCGAGGAGGAGATGGGCGCGACTTGTTTGCTAAAACGCAGTAATAACAAACACTGGAAAGAAGCGGTGAAGAATGGAATATTGTAAGAGAGCAGTAGCACATAGCTGGAGCGTTCCTCGTTCTTTGGAGTCCTGCTCTACATGTTGAATTTGTAACGTAACAGCTAGGAGCAGAGCACAACAGCGATGCAAGCAAGTTTCGCTGGGGTGTGCAAGTAAACAAGGAATGAGCTTTCCAATTGTTTGCTGTGCAAATAAACTGAGGAAGGAGAGAAACAGCGACACTTTCTCCTGCTTTCACAATTTATTCTTTTTTTCCATTTCTCCCGTGACTACTTACGTCCTTATTATGAAGATGAGAGTTTTTCTCTTTCGCAGCATAAGTCTCAAGGCTCGAGTATTTTTACTTTACTTTTCTCTATGTACATTTTCTCTCCTCTTTTGCAATGCTAATCCGCCATGTTTACATTATTTTATTATGAGACAGTGTCCAGAGCGAAGTTTTCATGACGTGCATGTCTAAAGTTGTTCCGATCCTTCTCGAACTTGTGTATGTTTATGTATGTGTGTTTAGGTTTTTATTTATGAAATGGGAGTATTGTAGGTAGGTACATCACTACACAAATTTGTTATTTTATTCGCCTATTTGTATTTACTGCCACAAGTGAAAATACACAGAGACGGGTGTTTCGGGAGAAACGCATTTTACACGTGAAATGAAATAAAAGTCATTTGAACGGTAGAAACAAAATGAAAAATTGAAATTGGATATAAAAAAGTGCTTACTTCCGGGGTCTAGAATCCACGTCTTCTTTCCCTCCTTCCGGTTGCTTTTCGCCTCCTCCTGAAAAAGAGACAAAGAAAATACCACATTTTACTCATTGTCAGTGTGACACGTGCATAATTAAGAATAAACGCTGATTACAGTGTTGAAGTAGAACTTTGAAGATTCAACCAGGGACACTTTAAAAGAATACGACTTAAGATCAGAGAGCAGAGTAAAAGCGAGAAACTCGTTGTTAAAAGAAATTTTCTTGCGATTCTGTTGACAATTCAAATTCAGCTTTGTTAAGGACCCTGGTGAAAATTTTTCTTTTCCTGCCTTAATCTTGATGATGATCATCACCATGCAGCAACTTGGTTTTCCCCCACTCATCTCATTAGCACCCCTACTAAAAGCAAACATTGTCTCTTTCTCTTCGCTTATTAATTTAATCCGCCCTAACCCTAAACTTTCTTCTTTTCCTCCTTAAGTTAAAGTCTTTCAAGTGGATGTGGATATGGACAGAGTTTCATTACTAAAGATCATTATCTGCAAGACAAGGTCTTTTGCCTTTGCCTCCTCCAGCTGCAGTTGCGCTTCGTGCCGTGGTTATTAAAGTAAGTAATGAGCTTGTGGGAATACTTTGATGTGGTCGCTCTTTAACTTAACAAAGAAAAGACGCATTTCCTGTTCTAACGAAGCGTTCATAATATCTTTAATCAAAACACTGAAGCTTCTATTATCACGCTTTACTTTATCTTATTCACAATGAATTCAGCTGGACTGGCACTGGACATGTCATAAAAGAAAGCTGGCGATGATGGCAAAAAGTGGAGAAGTATTTTTCTGCTCGAGTGCCTCTTTTTTCTTGGCGACAAAAAAAAAGTTGACAAGAGGAGAAAATGAGTTCTTTCTTAGTTACATAATTTTGATTTATTATAGTTGAAGTGCTCTCTCCAGCTGGAAAATAGTTCCCTAGAAGGAGACGTGTGTGTAGGAGTTGCGTAAGCTCGTTCCTATAATTTTATACATTCCTTTATTTTATTGCTCTCCTCTTGGCTCAATCCCATGTCATTAGCACTTTTTCATTTTTCTTTTCATGGAGATGCCAAATTTTCAAGAGTTGAGAATTACAAATAAATGTATAATTTATGCCAACTCACATTACAATGTAATAATGCACAAGCAAAAAGGGCTTAGGCAAAGCAACCTCCAATTCTCCAGCTTTTTGCTCGGGCACAATATGAAATTCGTTGTTCAGCGATGTTATGTAGTAGCAGAGTTATTACCAGTAGCAGAACACAACCAGACAAAATAACCTTGTTGACCGTCCAATCCAATGACAATTTGGCTCCAGTTCCAATCTCCTTCGTATTTACATACCTATCTAAAGCAGAGCAGTGGTATTTTTCCTCCCATACATAATAAACACCTAATGGCAATATTTCGTCTTGCGAATACACCCAAAAAGCAAAATACCACCTTCTAAGAAAAAAACAGCCGCATTCGAGGACGAGGACGTCGGAAATAAGAAAGCAATAATCGTTTCTTCGAGGACTCTCGCAGTTTCTTGTGTCGCTCGTGAGACGTGTGTGTTGCTTGCCCCCTTTCGTTTCGTTTCATTTCATACATACAAACAAACAAAGTTAAGCCCTGTTGACTTCAATTCACTTCATTCAAGCCTCCATTCTCTAGAAAAAACATGGAGCAAAACTCGAGTCAGCAGAGAGGAAAGAAATAAACACATCGACAATAATAACACAATCCTTGTTTCATTTCACTCGTGTCTTCACAAATGTTGCACACATAACATGGCCTAAGTAACATATTCTGAACAAGGAGCGACGTGATGCAGAAGGTTTTCTGCCCATTCACCTACTTTACTGCTACAATACAATGTAACTTTTACTTGTCCACTGCCATTTCCCTTTCGTATGTACACTGCAGCTTGGCTTGGACATTTCGGACATTTTCCAGAAACAGGATGTACTGTGGGACATGATAAAGTAGTAAATAGAGAGATAAACAATGAAGAGCGTACACAACGTAACATAACGTAACGCCCGTTTTCTTTTCATCTCTGTCTGACTCTACCATACAATAGAAAAGCAAATCTTTTGTTTCTCTCCACCAACTCGGTATTCTTGTTGCTTTGCAGGCTTGCTAACACGAGTCAACATCAACATTAATAAATGAAGAAAATGGACACACAAGGGGTACGCGACTACAACACAAAACAAGGGGCGAGATTTCAGCCAAGGCCACACAGACAAAGATTTCTCTCGGAGATTGAAATTGTGCCTTTTGGGTTTTCCAGCCACTTCATATACATATTTATCATGATCATGCCTCTTTGCACATTTTCACGTTTCTCTCTCTCTCTTTGGGTATTTCTCTTGTGTCGTGTCCGTGTCTCCATTACGCATGCATGCACTTTGTTCGTGACATTTCGCTAAAACCCTTCTCTTGTGAACTGTCTCGTTTCATTGGAACATAACAGTGAGTTTGATTGGGGGGAGCAGGATTACATAAAAATTACTTAAAAAGTTAGTGACATACATCTAAATACACATTTGCAGAAAAACTCGTTCTTGTTTGTCGGTTAATTTTTTTTCAGCAAATTGCACTCCAATAATGGTTAAAATAATAATACATACAAAGAGAGTGGTGGTATAAAATGCATCGAATAAAATTACTATCTACATTCGCTAACAAAGTCCAGTTTTTTCATCAATAATTCAGAAACGAGTTAGGGTACATTAGATTACGTTACGTGAGCAAATCACTACTCTTGAGAGTTCTTTTATTGTGAGCAAAAATTTTGGTGTGCACACAAAGTGTAAATTATGTAAATTCGCAGGGCAGGAGCACTTTATGAAGACACGTAGTTTAATAAAATCTCGCTCATAACTCACAATTACGCATTGTTGAGCCGAGCACTTTTTTTAGTCAGAGGAGCCGCGACTGCTAAACATGCATAATAATAACATAAACCACTTCAATAATATATCCATATAAAACTCTAAGCAAGTGGAGACAGTGTCACCGTCACCGTCACCGCAGCTCATGCCACTGCACGACAAAACTCAAATCCCCACCGGCAAAAGAAAATAAATAACACTTGCATACAACAAGTAGCCCAAAACGACGGCTTCTGATTGTGTTCTGCTACATTCCACAGCCACAATGGCTATAATTTTTGAATACAATTTGCTATTAATAGGTGACGGTGACGGGCTTGACAATATCATATTTAATTATATTATTTTCCTGCGCTACAGCCAGCGTTTTGCCACTATAAAAATGCTTGCATGTAAAGTGGCCGTCAGTCAAGTAATTTTTGCTCGCAAAATTTATGGTCCTTCTTCAATAATTGATTATGTTCTTGTTCCTCTTCTCCTGTCGAACAAGTACGATGTGAATGTGGCGAGCTAACCCTGAGAGCTCTTGCACCACAGCCATTCATACTGAAGTGCATTTTTACTCGAACTCGAACTGAGTATGGTCAGAGATGGGAGTAGAACGCATAATAATAATGGACAAGTAATATAAGTAATAAGCTATTCGCTTTTATTGCATTTTTTCTATTTTTCAATTTCTCATAGAATCTCCCATTTTCCTTAACTCCCTTCGCTTTACTGACAATAATAAAAATATAAATAAAAAAGATAGCAATGTAACAATAGTAGTGGAGTACTAGGAGCAGCAATGTTAATGGTAAAAATGAAAATAAAATGGTGCTTTTTAAACCTTGCCATCTTTACCATCCTTTATATTTCCATTGCGCCATATCCGACACGAATTGAAAGGGTGTTCAAAGAGAAAGATAAGATGGCTTCACAATTCACATTCCCATTTCGCCCATGCCAATTTTCAAAAAATGTTATCAAACGTGTATAAAGCATTACATTGTTATTTTTCCTATCTCTTCCTCTTCTGCGCAAACGCACAACATCCGCACGTTTTTATGGCTTCACTTCAATGGGACACGATAAACGTTTAATTTCAATCAGCCAAAAAAAGGCAGAAAATTAATATTGAGAATTGAGGCAATAAAAAGAGCAGCAGCCAGCACTGCCACCACCACCAACACCAAGACGCTCTTTCTTGGTGCGTTTCATTTCTCATTTATTTCATTCCCCATTTTATTTTATTTTACTATTGGCCACACGAACATCAAATGTGCAGGTCGAGACAAGTTAAAGTAACAAAGCAAGTAATTTGTAACTTTTTACTTCAATTGTCTAACAACTAAAAAAACTGGATGTTTTTACAAGACAATATTGAAAAGAGACGAGACAACCCTGATTTTCTTATTGGTTTCTTGTATTGATTCTTATTCCACCTCCACCTCCACCTCAGCTTTTTTCAACTTGAACTTGAGAATGAGTTTCAATTCTCACTGAGTTAATTCTCAGAACTCTTAAAAAATATTTAACAGCTGCGGTCTGCTCAGCGTTGTGTTCTTTATTATTGAAAATTACCATCAGCGCACCTTTACTCAAGTTATCTTTACGCAGTTTTTTCTCTCTCAAAATTAGCTGATTTGAATAATGTGGCTCATTCCACCTTCTTTTTATTATTATGACTTTTGAGTACGCGGGGTAACGATCATGAGCAACACTAGGAATTGGATACGATACACTGTCGAAAGAATTGGTAATTACCAGAGCAGACAACGCCGAATGCCACACTTATCTTTGCTGAGAGGATAAAACAAGAGTTTGGAAATATAAAATAAAATAAACAAGATAACAATAAGAGTTCATCCAAGATACTATTTGCCCACTTTGAAAAATTGACAGAAAAGGCTGTAAAGGGTTTGGTGGGACGCGAAAAGATTCGACATGGTTGTCTACAACATGGCATGATGAAATTGAAACTCGAGTTGGGAGAGAAATTTAAAACAGCTCTGTGCGTGTGTGCTTGTCCCATGATAACGACCCATTGAAAGTGGTCGGTCGTAACGTAATATTAATGCGTTTTCTTGTTCTCTCAAGTGAAGCAATCTGCATTTTCTTCTTGTAACCCATCGTCAACATTTGCAACACCTTCGTGTTTCATTATCATCTCCCGTTGCGCCCATCATCTCT
>VYYJ01001750.1:0-27496 GCA_021029165.1 Cyphoderus albinus
ACAGGTGGCTTTTGGTTCAGGCGGCTTTCATCCGGGTGGCTTTTGGTCGGGCGGCTTTCGGTAGGGAACCACATGTATAATATTATACATGTCGCCTTCTGCTAATGTAAGAAAAGTGTTTTGTTGGTTTCAGTTTCTAGCTCTCAAGCATTATAAAAGCATTTTTAGGGGATAATGTGTTCTGAAAAAGGAACGCATTGCAACTTTTTTGTCTACACAGAATATCTTGAGAATGATGATGACACGTTTCGTGAGACACGTTGTAAGAGGATAAAATCTTGTACAGAACTTTCATAGACTCGTAAATATTATCACAGAAAAAGTAATGTGCAAACAACTCGTCACACGCAGAATGTATTCTGCAACACTGCACATTTTCTTCAAATCTATCAGCATACAACGCTATATTTAATTTTAGTAATGAGAAGATGAAAGATTTATATAACCAACAAACTACCCCTGCATATTCAAATGAACAACTAAAATTTATTCCAGCCAAGGCTATAAATTTTTCGTGTCTCTAGTCTCGACAACTAAACTGTATCTTCGTCTGGCCACAATCTCTTTTCTCTCATAACAACTTTGCATATTCATTCTCATTCGCAGTAAGACCATCGTTTTAAGAGGACAAAACAAACTATAAAAATACTGTAAAGCGTGTTGCTCAAGATTGCCTGGCGAAGCATTGTTATGATTATCGATTCAAACCGCTGTCGGCAGCTTTCTCTTTTCAGAAAAGCAGTATCTTTGAAAAATTCAAGGACATTTTTAAGGCTTTCTTTATTTTCTAGTCAACTCAATTATACAGCATGGTGTGATTTCAGAAAACAAGTGTTGGGATTTCAGTTCTAAAGTTTGAGCCATGCATAATTATGAGATAAAAAGCTGATGCTACACGAAATGTACATTTTCGCATGTGAGATTTGTTAGGCACTTAGGTACTTAAATATAGGTTGCAAATGCTACGTGTTCGGTTCAGAGACGACTGGTTTAACGAACTCTTCACTTTATGTGACTTGACTTATGTGTAAGGGAAGAAGGGTGATGTGATGAGCATTGAGAATCGGTAGTTTCAAGCAACTGGATCAGTTTAACTTATCGTATGTAACCGGAAGCCAGTATAAATACGCACCGAGTCAAGTATGAACATAAATTATGTATGACACTCCAGATATGCTTGTGCACACATATCATTGTCACGAAGAATATTATTAAACAGGAATGAATGAAGGTAGGAGAGGTGGCAAGTAAGGGCAGAGGAAAATAACAAGTTCCATGTTCATTATTATTATCATCCTCTCGTCATCACTACCACGAGTACCACGACAAAGTTTTAATCTGTTTGGTGTTCGGCAAGCGTGATGTTAAATGTATTCGGTTCAAGCTCGAACAACTTGCTTTCACATCTGCGCATCTATTGTTTTAGATGAAACAAAGAGCACCTCGATACATACATACATATTCCTTTGTGTTCACTTTACAATTTCAGTGCATCTTGGCGAGATGATGTAGTAAGTGTGTGTCAATTTTAGGAATTTATGAAAAGCGACACTCTAAATTCTTCAGGGTGTCAACTCTAATTTCTGCAGAAATGTAGATTCGCCATAGAATGGGTGCAAAGAAGTTTTGAAGTACGTACTTTAAAATTGGCCCTGTTGATATGTGAAGCTTTTCAGGCGAGAAGATACTTTCACTTTACCTTACTGTTTTCTTTCTTGGAGCTTGCGTTTTATTTCATGTTAAAATTGCTTTACATACTTTTATTCATATCAGCCTCGCTTGTCTCATTCAATTTGCAAAAGAAAGGAATTGTAATGCGCCGGTTTAGAATTAAAAATAAAATAAAAAGCAAAACTCGGACAGGATGTAACAAAATGAATTGGGGTCAAGCTTCAGACTAGCAGGATACATAGATGTGGGCGGTGATTATTAGCCTTTTTATAAGTCTCAGTGAACTGTGGACACAATCACATAATTCAAGACATTTCCAGTCAGTGCTATTTTATCGGTTCAATGAACTGATTCCGCTGACAGCCAATCTCCAGTTCACTCCTCTGCTATCATTGCCGTGGTACATTTGACATTATGTATTGATAAGAGTATCTGTCGTGCTTATTTTTATTCATGGCATCTGAAAAGAGGACAGAGCGAGGAAATTCTATGTATATCTTTGCAGAGCAGTAAATAGAGCTGAAGAAAGTAGTACGTGTCCCGATTTCTATTATACCAATGAATAATCTTAACAATATTCCTATTACATGTTATGCTGAGAAAATTCCCTGAACAAATCAACAACTCCAAAACATTGTTGTAGCGTTTTGTTTTTGGGCAGACTAACTACTCATATAACAAAAATGGTAATTTAACTTTCGAAATGGAAATGTAGCAAAGCTCAACTTTCCATGTCAGAGAAAGCGTGTAACGTTTTCTCTCGGTCCATTTCTATCTCCTTATGGAGGTACAAGGAGTAACGCCATGAAAGAGTTCGTAGTATTTTCTACAATGAAATGGGAAAAGAGATAAAGAAAAGAGCAACCAGAGTGACCGGAAAGATTTCTCGTACAAGATCATTCGTAGGGAAATGGGATGACGAAGCATTTGCGAATCTTATTCCTTGCCCTCATTGAGACATGGGAAAGCGACTGTTTTCACTTTCTCCATGAAAGTTTTTTGAGTGAAAGCAGATGCTGCTTGTAACGAGATGATGTTCTCCTCTTGCTTCCGTATTTTCTTGTTTTACTTCCTTTTCACTCGTTACAACAGTAGGTTTACGCTCTGCTCCATTTAGTTCCATTTCCATTCCTATTGTAACAGACATCACCATTGTGCATCGTTTGTTGCTCCCAATCATTTTACCCTGCCTTTGTTTTTGAGTGTGAAATCATAGAAAGACATTACGGTGTTGCAGTAAAAACATTATGCTTCATGTTTGTCTTCAACTGAAATTACAAACGGCTCCTTTGTTAAGGGGTATTTCAGAACGAGTCTATACACCAAAATTACTTAAACTGGCTGAAGCTGAGAAAATATGTAAAGGTTTATGGCGGCTCTCGCAACTACTTCGGGACGTAATACAGGATGCTTGAGGAAGAGGGAAAACATTTATCTCTGTAAAAATCTGATTGGTTCGTTTTATGAAATAATGTGGAGACACTTTAGAAAATGGGTATTATGATAGAGTTGGGAAAAGCCTTTTCTGTTGCACGATGCCACTTACCACTGTCGAATATGAAGTTATATCGGTGCTATGTTATTATTAGGTTTCTCTCATTATTACTTTTATGTTTGTCTTGTCTATATTCATAATAGTAATAACTCAAGTCCTTAGTCGTCACTCGTCTTTTTACTCTCATCATAACAAAAATAATAAAAGCCTGACTCTAGGGAGAGACACTTGGCTGTATTCACCACATCTACTCGTCTCCTAAAAATTTTATGCAAAAAATGCCTTTGTTGTAAGTCATATTGGTACTCGTTTGGTATTAAGAAGACAAAAACATCTGAATTGCTTTTCAGTTTTTTCAAATATTCTTAAACGTTTAAAGTATGAATATTAAAGCAAAACTCGACTTTCATTTCTTGGCAAAAGACTGAATGTACATATAATGCATCCGAAAAAATGAGATTTGTATAACGTCAAATCGTAATAATAATAATAGCAGCATGTCGTTTTTTGAACTTTATAACGATTTCGAGAATAAATGAGCATGTGCATAGGTATGTATAAAGATTGTTATTATTATTATATTTTGTGTGTAAGTACAGATCGGATCACAGAAAATTCTCGTCTTTTTATGCCAGCCAAATAATATCTTTGCTTGGCTGGCATGTCTTTGCTCTTTTGGCTGTAATTTTCAGGGCTAATGCAAATGCACGCTGGAACCGGTATTTGATTCGGAAAGAATAAAAACGCTTATGATGCAAGTTTTCCATTTCATACAATTCTACATCCAGATATGTGCGCACTATGTACATATACATATTGTATTCTGTCTATAGAAGAGAGCATGTGCTTAGCGATTTTCAGACTTCAAGAACTTTTACAACCACTGCAGTTAGCACGGCGACTATTGAGAGATCTCGAGGGTGGTTTTGGACTACGCTTGTCTTCTCTAGAAGCAGTTCTTCTTTCTGCTTGTTAAGTAAGAAACAAAATGGTTCAAGTTCCCCTTGTTTCCTGCTTTGCCAAGCAGCTTCCTCGTCGTGCAACGATCCATGCTACAAGAATGTCGCTCATTCAATTCATTCAGACACAGCATCGGTCTCCGTTCTCCGGCTCTGAATCTCTCCTCCACCTACTTTCACTGGCGTACTTAGAAATCCACATCATAATACCGTGGGACGGCAGTTGGAAAGTAGGAGACGTGTGAGCGAAAGCAAGGCAGTTAGTTGTTTATGTGAACTGTGCAAGGAAGAAAGCTTTAGAGATTGTCTCACTTTCTTTCTGACTACCAGTTTGCTTCTGGGTTTTCACCAGGACTCGTTTTGCAACCAAAAATTGTATTTATTTTGTTATGATAACAATAACGGTGGCTTATATGTCGGAAGCGAGACCACAACAATTTGTACGTTTCCCAGATTATCTCAAGCTAAATGTTCTATAATTCCGCAAAAGCCGTGCTTTACAATCGCAATATTTTTTTCTACAGTGCCAGTTGGGAATAAAGTGTGGACATACTTGAACTCTGAGTTTGTGATCGCGATCACTTCTGTTAACAAGAACACAGAATATGGTCTGGTGTCTGCAAATTGGCAACAATGGACAACGAACAAGAGCTTGTTATGTGAATAAACTCTAGAAATTGCACACAATTCTCCTCTCTGTGTGATAGGTTTGTAACCAGTGACCGTACTTTTCTTGTATATTAAACAGAATTTTCTATTTTAAGCCGGATTAAGTCGTTTGTAGAAATGATACCAAATTCCTTTTATTTGTATTTACTGCAAGTACTACCTATACGCTGCACTCATAAAGTCTACTTTGTTGGCAGTTTTTCGCTATTTTAACTGTCACGAGAATTGAGTAAGTTAGATTGGAAAACAAACATCCGAGTTTCCAATTCGTTGTAAGTTTTTAGTAACTGATTCTTATGTTGGGCAATTAAAAGCCCAAGCGATTTGGGTCAAGCGTCGTTCTTACACTACTTTAATGAACTGCAGTTGACACTTTTTTGTGAGTTAATACGTCCCGCTTTGTGTCTGCTCCAGCAAACACTGATTTTCTTTGTGTGTGTACGTGAGTGGGTTAGTTTGTTCGTGAGTACAACAAGAAAGTGGTGAGCTGTGTGCTCTTTGTTAATTAAGTTGAGCTAAGCACTTAAAGCAGTTCCATTTCTCCTAATAGGTTAATAAGGAATTCTACTTGATCTTTTACCAGTACTGCAGACGATATCCTTAATGTAAGTAATGCACATTTCGTGCTGCATAAATACCTCCTACGTTTAGTAATCAGTGTAAATTTTTATCTAGTGACTCATCAAGTAAAAGACCTCACATAAAAAGACGTCGTTGCAGATATATTTTTGTTGAGGGAGATCCCGAGAGAGTTATTGAACCTGCCTGACCAGGTCTTCCTTACACTGGAAACCTTTTCAACCCTGTGCAGTTGTAATCGTAAATGATCGTTTATGTGTGTGGTCATGAAGGTGCACACTAGCTCTGACGACAGCATAAATGTTGAAAGTAAAAGCAGGGATTCATTTTCTCTCTCTGGTGAACTACGCGGAGTTTTAGAGAATTTCCAACAAGCATTTATCTTGGTAAGCTGTTGAAGCTGAAGCAGTTTTCCACAGCCAACAGAACATTGATCCAGTGTAGTTGTTGCTCATCAAGAGAAATTTTATTGAATGGTCGTTAGGCCACAAACAGGCTCATGCGTATCCATAAAATGTATATAATTTCTTGTTGTTTTGATACTCATCTCGCGGTTTAGCGGATCTTCATGTCCATCCGCTGTCAACAGTAAAACTGTACAGGATGTTGCGTGGTTGTATTAAATTTACTGCTATGAGCTAACACTTCCTGGTCATCACTTCTCATACTTGGTTAAAATAAATTTATCTTCCATTAAACTTGTGGTATGGTTTAACTACGGTAAACAGTTAAGGATATCTGTTAAAAGGTAAACCAAAATGGCACTAGTTACACAAATGGCAAAGAGGCAGCTTGAGACCAATTTGTGTATCTCAAATAATCCTACGTCTTATAGAATTGTGATAGCATGTTTCCATTTCTAGTGCAGGAGAGGATTGTGCCATTGTGAGAAGTGTGTAAATAAGACAATATAAACTTTGTAACGTATGGCTTTAGAAAATGGGATGGATGTGTTGGAAGGAAATCTTACAAAGGAAAGCAGGCAGGTCTTGCGGAGATAGAAGAGAAATAAAGATGACAGGCCACAAAGACTATAATAAAATGAGATCTATTTGGGGCATCAACAACAAAAACACTGAAACTTCGAGGTGTTTTATCATACTCGCTAAATCTAAGGTTGGAGTCCATGGCCTCGCTGCATGTCACTCGCATAAAGAAAGTTGCAAAATTCTTAAATTAGTTTAGACCATTTACAACATTAGGGTTGTTGTCCGATAATAATATTCATCTCCTGAGATGAGTTTCGGACATGTTCAAAAGGGCACGTCAGTTGGAATGAAAATTCCACATTCTTCGTGAAATAATCAAAGCACATTTTATCTAGAGAGTAGATATCCACAGAGCATCTATCCGCCCACCCGTGGAACAACTCTTGTAAGATCTCATTTGCAACCGTTATCTGTAATACCATTTATCTCTAAGACGGATCATGATTCGTTTTAAGTACCTAAGATAAGCTGTCACTCTACAATGAATTCAATTTAGTTAAAAGCTTCAACCCGCTATTAACAAAAGGAGGTGAAAAAGGAAAAGAAGATTTACACAGGAAGTAAATTCCCTTTAGCTTTTCATTTACTTTTAGTTTTTCGACGCTCAAAAGTGGCCGAAGTGGTGCCCAATCGTATTTCAGTCATCAAATGTAGGTAATAAATTAGAAATATTGAAAAGGTCTGCGCTGCACCGCTTTGATGAAGTCACTTTAATGGATCCGCACATTATTAAATTAGTTTTCTGTTTTAATTAGACAGGCTCATTGAGTTACATATCTAAAAAGATTTTTACGATCCATTCTCTAGAATGCATCTGCTCCGGAATATATACAATGAACATAACTCTGTGGTTTTTTACAAGTCTGCAAAATTACATTTTAAGAATATTTGAAAGCTCTTCCGAAGCTCTGTTGGCTAATTACATAAAGTGAACGGATGCGTAAGAACAGTTTGCAAGTGGTAGTCAGTATAGACGTCGGAGTAGGTGCGTATTTCGAGACGAAAACCGCAGTATCTTTTGTGCACTTGTGGAAATGACACTTCATTCTCTATAATTGAAGTATAACCAGAATGGCGCGTGCTCTGGATGTGTCTGCTGCTGCAACGTTTGATTTTTTGACGTTCTTTGTCAAGTACATGCAGCGAAAAAGTCTGGAAAAGTAGTGGGGTCGCATAAGAAATTTACTTTTGGTAATGATAAGAGGAGGGAGAATGTGGTCACACGCACTATCGCACAGCCCACACACTCTGTGTTTTACTGAAAAGGAAAAGTTGTGTGTTGTGTTAAACTTTCGTGAAGCATTTTTCATCTCAAACCAGCCATGTTGCGGTAGAATGTAATGTGACAAAAGTCTTGCTATTCGTTGAAGACTACATAAGAATCAGACATAAAATAAAAAGGGAGAGACTGAAAGACCAACTGGTTCCTTTTAATTAACTCTTATAATTGCAGTTTTAGAATAGTGAAAATTTCTAAACTTTTGTGCATTATATCTATACAAACGTTGTGGTTCAAAGTGAACAAAAGGTTATATCTAATCCTCTTCATTAATTTTTCAGTTACAAAATTCATCCGAATTGGAATTTCTGATAAGAATGACAACCCTGTAAGTTAATTGTTTGTACAAGAAATTCTTTAACCTTAAGCTTAAGTAGGATCTAGCTCGAGCTTTGTGTTGGGAGAATTGAAAATGCATTATAAAAATTAATTTCTTATCTCTCTTTATTATTTTTACAGCCGTATTTTGACAAAGCATTGTATGAAGCGGAAGTGGATGAAAACGAAGACATTCAGCACACAGTTTTGACGGTGACGGCCAAAGACAAAGACGAATGTAAGTATTATACACTTTTTACCCTCTCTTTTTTGCTTGTTGAATCTTTGCCTGCACTCTTTTAAAAAACTTCAAGCATCCATCACGAAGATCTACCTTGCCATGCATAAACTCAACGAAAGAAATTTGGTTCAGCTAGGTATTTCCCGATTTTGGGGAGCTCCTGATAAATATTTCAGACATGGTTTGCTTCGTTTCGACTTTCGACATTAATAATACCGCAGTCACCAACTGAAAAACCAGTGTTAATTTATTTCTCCAGAATAAACTGGTTTCAACCGAAACACTTTGGATATGAATTTGATTTATCTTATCAAACTATCCGCAAGCACTGATCACAATTGAGATGTTAAGAATGTTATAGGAAAGATGAGCAAAGACCGAATATAGTGAAAATGGCTACTCCGAGTGGTACGTTGATGTAATAAAATGATCTAGAGCTTTTCGTTTCGTATCTGGTTCCTGTGCCAAAAAGATGAAGCTCTTGTGATACCCTATGAACTTTCAAAGGTTTTATGATTCCGTTGCGTTCCCTTTGTACTCATTTTTGTGTTAGCCTGTTTCTCCCTATATTTTATTTAATGCCCTTTTCTGATATACTTTCCTCTCTACTTTATCTTTTATTTTACAACGCTGAAACTTTTTGGTTTTGTATTTTGTTTTTGAAAATGATTGCTGGGTTCTGCTGAGTTATCCCTGAAACATATGGGAACAACGTTATTATTATTATCATCTCTGAAGCTGACTCAGTTCAAAGACGATTTTCCTTCTCTGCACTGGTGAAAATATGGTGTCCTAATATTGTTTTGAAACGAAGGAAATATGAATACAGTAGGCATATCTATCTTTTGGAACTTTAACCGGCAGGCGAGAAACAACTTGGCCGTCTTTGTATACAGCATTTATTAAAGTATTTTGATTGTTCAAGCAACATTTTTTGGCAGAGCACAGCGGCGGAGTATTCGTCTGCTAACTGTCTGTGATCATCGCACCGCGGGCATTAGACAAGGTATTAAGGCGGAAGTGAATTTCAAAGTGAAAGAAAGAACAGTGCTCTTATGGCTTCAAAATCCAATCTTCAAAAGAAATTACTTGTTGATAAATAATTAATAATCTTTATATTACACAAATCCACAATATGTTATATAAAGCAGCAGAATAATAGAATAGAACCAAATTACTATATGGACCCATTCTACTCGCATTAGAAATTTTATTTGTATACTAGCAGAAAAGTATTTTATTGTAGTTATGTTTCCATCAATCCGTTTTTCCCAAAGGAATTTGGTTCTTTTAGAGCGATAGTAAGACCCAGAAACAGTGTGTGAAAGTTACGACAAGCAATTGGAAAGATGATAGAACAAATCTTCTGACAAATTTGCATATTATTGTAATATATTATATCATGGCCAATGTAGTTGTGTACACTACTCTTTTCACTCAGCGTTGAAAAATTTCTTTACAAATCCTTTCATCATTTCTTGACTTCTATAGCAAGCATTTACATTTCGATGATTTCAAAGAGAGACGACCTGAATATAATTTTCAATATTCTAGTGACAAGAAGTCAGTTTTATGCATTGTTGGAGCCGGAATTAAGAACTAGTGTAGTATTTTATGATGAACATAAAATATACTTTCTCTTATGTTTATTGCTATAAAAGAAGAGCGTTTTATGGAATCATAACAGATTCTCTTCAAAATTATGGCAGGGTGGTGTAGGTATGCATGTGTATACTTTCTTCGATGATGATAAAGGACCAGACTTTCATCTCTGAGCATTGTACTGCGATTTATTTGAGAGACTTGTTTCACTTTATAGTATGCTTCACATAAAAAAGTTTACTTCCAAAAGTGGGACGCATTTTGGTAGCAATGCATTTTTCATTGCACATTTGCATTTGGAATGTACGAACAAACCAGCAGAATCAAACATATGTATGCATTGTTTATGTTCAAATGAAAATAAAATGCAGGTTTGATGAAAGTTGGATGTTGTTTTCTCATATATCTTCAAAATTCAAAACGATATTCTGCATTGAATATGCAAATCAGCGATGGCTCATTCAGTCATCACTCTTACCTCACGTCTCTTTTCAAACGTTCGTCATGTACATGTTATATTAGCAGAGTAGTAATTAAAATAGGATAAATAAAGAATATTGCGATATTAGAAGCGGTTCGCAGGAGTAGCTGAGAAATTCTATGATTAAATTCTGCGCTAGTCAAGTCTTCGGCTTAGTCCACTTTGAATAATAAAGCAATGTTTGTTTGCCTACGAACTTGTTTTATTGAAGTTGCAAAACAATCACATACCTAATAGTTGTTTGTAGTGCGCAATATACTGATTCATTAGGGTCATCATTTTCCTACTGCTTCTGAGTTAGCGACACTGTACCGTAAAATGTATAGTTGCCTCCAGTGTTTTGTGGATGTCGTCAGCAAGAAAGTTTTTAAAAGGATTTACATCATTCCGTAAAGATAAAATCAAAATAGTACCCTGTCTCCAGAAAATAGTCCTTTGGTTTGGAAATGTGTGATTTGCTGAGTAGGAGCACTGAGAGCAAAATAACAGGTCTTTTGCCATGTTATTATTGTTAGCCGTCCGTTGTTAATACTTTTTTGGTTTTTACTTCCAGTAAGATTTATGTGTATATACATTGCATACAATTAAGTAGTTGCGTCAACGCCAAATGTAAAATCATGCTTTTCTTCTTGCGCTCTTATTTTTCCACATTCATTCTGTCTACTTGTTCTGGCATAATGCATATATTTATAACTGTTTGTCTAATTCCTTTTTATTATTGGGGGCAACTTTAGAGAAAATGATCATCACACTTTATAGATATACCGAGTTTAGGCGTATTGGACTTTTTGTGCTCGTGCATCAATGAGTGAAAAGTCATTTGAAGGCGGGTATAACGTTTTCATCTCTTGTGCCAAATTACTATTTAGGACTGCAATTATTTTCCTCTTAAAACTGTTTTCCCTAACTAGTTTCAAGGGCCATTCATATGAATTTTACACTATATTTTCGGATCGCCTTTTCACTTTACGATCTTCCATGCTGACTCGCTATTTGTCTCTAATGAAGGAAAATTATTGTGGTCTGTATACAAAGGAGCAAAAGATACTTTCACCATTCACCAACCACTCTAGTGCATAATCACTTACATTTTAAATGTAGAAAATTGTAGTTTTCAAAATTTGAAGAACACGCATAAACTACCGAGAAAAGGCTTAACAAGCAATGGAGAATAAATAAGTGTTAATGCTAACCGTCCTGTGTGCGGTAGAATAGGCACAAGTACAGTTTAATACCATTTTGTTTATGTCTGCGTCTGTGCCTTTCCGTTAAGGCTACGGCTACACAGCTACATTCTGGCCTGCTTCGTGTTTAAATCTTAGGCCTTACGGTGTGAATTGAGTTCACTTACTTCTCGTAGCTTACGCGCGCCCTCACGTACTCACAAGCATAAGAAAATATTACTTTCCTTCCGGTTTCCGTGGCTCGTTTTTTACGTGGCTATAATGTGGGAAAAATGCTATTACTTCTTGCCCGCAAGGAGCATATTGAATGCTGGTGGGGAGTGAAAGTTAAGATAGAGGAAACCTAATGTTTACGCATACCATGGTTTTCAGTGTTAGTCTTCTGCATAAATATAATCGTATAATCATCCAGTAAAAAAGAGAGCTGAGCAGAATGAACGATATAACTTCCAGATGCTGCACTATTTGTGTAAACCTTCATAAGCAGAAGTTCTCAAGTGATTCGAAATTATGTTGTGTGTGCATTATTTTCCAATTTGTACACAACAACCCTGGCCACGAAAGCTAACGTTGATCGTGGATTTTATCAAACAGCTTACTTTATTTTTCAACTCGAAAATGTAGATGAAATTAATTTTCATCCGATTATTTTGCATAAATAAAGTACTTATAACAACCTTTAAACAATATTTATAGGCTTTCAAGTGTTTGTTAAAAGTAATGATAGATAATGTCTGATGTCTTCAAGCTTCGCAGAAATAGTAGAATTCTGTTTCTGCAAAATTTCAGAAGCAGCAAATGATGAGGTATATGTAGTTTGCGAAATTTTCAATAAAGTGGTAGGTTGTAAAAGTTATTAAAATTTAATTGGATGATGCACTATAGATTGCTGACATTTTCATATTCTAAAAGTTTTTAGTTTTTAGTCAATGTTGTCATTGTCATTAAATCTTTCACTGTGCTTGTAAACTTGCTAAGGTTCAATCAGGTCAAACGGAAACAGGATGTTGTATGAAATCACCAACATGTGAAATATAAAATGATTTAGCGTATTTACACCTTCCTTTTCACGGTAGACGAGCCATGGGGGTTGTCGAAAAGTCACCTTGCACGAAATCGAATGACATCTCCTAAAGTTGGAAGAGAATAATAATAATGATATGTATGCATGACACACAGACGCTTTTAGTTTCCTCCTTAATGGCCGTGGTCACACTACCCTTTCCCGTGTTGGTACAGAAAACGCATTACAAGACGGAAAGCTGAAGGCTATAAAAGAGTCTGTAGGGTAGAAATTTGACAAAGTGTTTGCTCAACCCAGGGCCTTCTTGCATGCAAATAGTATTTGAAAATTGTGTTTCCAGACGGAGTCTCCTTTAGCTATTATAATATAATACAAAATAAAAAACTGTGACGCGGAGTTCTTTTTATGTAAGCCTATAATCGGCACTTCTATGTCTTTACCGTGTTTTCTTTGTGTTGATACTTTTTATTATTCACAATGTTAACTCTGTAGTATAGCTCGAAGCTACTGAGCTGTAATTCTTTTTTCTTCATCATGTCAACCACTCACGTGAAACAATCTTTCCATTCACACGCTCAGTAGCTCAAGAAAAATGAAACAGGTAACTCTCTCTTCTCATGAAGTGAAGCTAAAAACTCGTTTTTTTCTAAGGAAAAATGAAAGAGATTGTGTTGACTTAAATAAGTGTGTTTTTCTCAATTCTCGCTCTCATTCTTTTTCTTTTTGAGCACCTGATGTTGATACATACGGACCTTTATTCAAAGTCACAGGAGGAGTGCATACTGAAAGCCAATGCCGGGGAATGAGTTTTTGTGCTGAATATCGTGGATAGACAGTTAGAGAAGAGAGTTTCAACGACAGCACTTTCACCTTTTTATATCTTCCTTCCTGTCTTCTATAAAGTTGAAACTTTACAAGAGCACCCCTATAGTATTTTACGTGCATTCTGGTAGGTACGCAGGGCAAAGTGAACGCGAAAATTAGATGCAAGGAGAAAGAAATAATGCCAAACGGGGAAAGAAAGGAGGAGAATCGGATTGAAAAGTTGAGCAAATCGGATGATGAGAAGCTCTGAGTAGTGAAGGAGTGACTGAGTAACCGGAACTACGGAAAGAAATTTTTTAAGGGGTTAGGGATGTGTCTGCGTGTCTGGTCTGTGAGAGCATGAGTATGCATCCAATGTATCTTCATTTGAATACCAAACATAAAAATCTATGAAACGTGCAAGTATAAAATAGCGGCTCGTCCAGTCACTCACTCCGTCAGTCAGTGCCAACAACTCGCGAAGCGAATCGTGCATGGAGCAAGAACAAAAACGAAAGTGAAGCTGTTACCGCTGAGATGCAGAAACTTGAGGACTTCTTCGTAGATTGTGGCCTCCTACCTAAACACAGTATACGCAAAGGGGAAAGACAATTTTGGCAAATTCTTTTATTCTGACTAGTAGAAAGTTCACATTTCCGAAGTTGATTTAATGAGGTCTACAAATATTATATGAATGTCATAAAAGTTCACAATAATCCATTCTTTATAGAAGCAAAAGGGAGTGTTTAGTTGATTCACTCGCCTGTGACGGCCGACTATAATAACACATATTTCATCTAGTTTCTACCATAAATTATTCGGAATGTATGCGTTGGAAAAGTCGACTGTCTCCATTTTAATATATTGCTCGGATTTCTATTAAAGTTGGAGAAAGCACAATTTTCCCGGATGCCAGCAGTTAAAAATTATTAATAGATATTTAGCTAGTGAACACTAGAAATCTGAAAGAATGAGAAATATATGCTAACCTCATTCATTGCCTGCGTGCTATTAACGTCAGAAAGATTACTGCCAACAGACTTCCAGAATAGACGATGCAGTTATCTGCATGTATAATTTCTCAACTTTTTAATTGGTTTTCGTTAAAAAGTAGAAAATTTAATTGTTTTACATCTTTCTCCAAATATTTTTTCACCCACCTAACTTTCCCTCCATCGGCTTCCCCAAACAAGTTGTAAACTAACATAAAAACTTTCTTCAAATGAAAACATCCCAGCACAAAGAACAGATTTGGCAATATAGACATGTTTAGAAAAAGCATGGGAAAATTTTTTAGTCTTAGTTTTTGCCAATGTGGATATATTTTTCAATCGGCCAATATTTTTACACAAGCTCAATTGAACAATGTTTTGAAAAGTTCCACCAACTTTCAAATTTTGTTACGGTATACTTAGATAAAAAAGAAAACTACTGCAAAGTAGGTCTTTCCCGAGATATTCCTTTCACAGATCTCTGTTGTGAATTGAGTAAAAAATTTATGCATAGTTCCCACACTCTACGCTGCTGTTTTCCTTTGCATGTTTCGCTTTGTGTAGCCGTATGGGTATGACGGAACACAGGCACAGTTACGAGTCTTTTCTTTTTCTGCCATTTGCATCTCTCTGATGTTACAGGTTCGTGAAGACAAGAATTTTCAGTCGAGAAGTTTGTAGCAACATTTATATTTGGGAGGAGTATGAATTGGAATCAATATTATTACACCGAGATCTAAAACACATTCATTCTGAACATGACACTTAAAATTTGTTTCTGAGATTTGTGATTTGATATTATTTTATTTTTCGACCGTAGCGTATAAAAGCATTTAATGTAGGTTATCTTTAAAATAGATGGCAGTTTGTATCATTATTATCCTCAGTTTGAAGTGAAAGGATTTTTTTCTAGATTCTCTTTTCACGCTCCATTAACCATAACATTCTCTTGCAATAAGTCAGATGTCATACAAGTTTGTCACTTTACTTTTTTGTTGGCTCACCGACTATGAGATTCAGATGATCTTACAATATATGATACATGTGTGTCGTACGTGCAGAGACAAATGCATGAGAAAGTAAAATGCATTATTTTATGGAAGATTGCGTTGGCTTTGTTATCGGAACATAGAATAGAAACTCTTTGAAATGTGAAAGTACAACAAAATTTTAATGATAAAGCTGCAACGAAGTTCTGATCTGATGAACGGACCATTTTTCTCGTTAAAATCATTTCCGCCTCAAAGTTTGCTGGAGTTTTCACTACTAATAAATAATAACAATGGACGCAGAAAATCAGAATCATTGGGGTCTCCTGGGTCTTGTCTATTTTTACTGCCTCTCCACTTTTGACAGATGGATTCATTTTATGTTAGCTTTGAAGTTTTATTGCATTTAGATTGGGTGATTTCCCTATTGCTCGCCATGTTATTAAATTCTCTGACCAATAAAATGCTCTATTCCCAAAACAGTTGTTGTATTTATATCTACTTGATGCGTTCTTCACTCTCTTCTTTCTGCCACTACAGGCACAAAAGAAATAAAGTCTTTATTTCTGGAAACTAGTTTTTCACTATAAAAATTGAAACTAAGGCTCCTGGGCCACCGAAAGCGCTAAAAAAATACGCTTCAAGTCATTCCTACTTTGTATCTGACCGAAGAAGTAACTTTTGTTATTTTTCATTCTTTCTGGTAATCATAATATGGTGGGCAGTTTTTGCTCCCGAATGTACAAGTGTTGTTGTTGTTACATTTTTTCCAGCGGCAACAATAAGAAAGTAACACTATATACTACAAGAACGACGTCTACGCCAGCACAGACACATCAAACTATCTATTTCGTTTTCATCTTTCCCTGGAGCGATTGCTCCCGAAAGACAGGGCCACTTACATAGGATTTGCGGAGACTTTCATTGCGGAAGATAAAAATGTGCTAAAAATGAATACCCCATTCGTTCAACATTTGTACGCCAAAATACAAGGTGTACTCTTTGTTGATGTGAAGTGTATGTACCAGTCATTTCTGCTTTCTCTTTTCTCTAGCTCAACGTAACAACAATCGGGCAAAAGTAGAGAGTGGAGAAAGTCAAGTTTTCAAGATGTTAAGCCCCTGGTAAAAAATGAAAGAAGGAAAGTATATCGTGAGAGAGAAGGATGAAAAATATACAAACAAGAAAGTGGAAACTTTCCTTTTTACTTATTATACAACTTCTCTTTCTTTGTATTCATTTGTTGTTTTTCTATAGAGTTAAAAGGTCTTCAATTTTGAAAGTGCACCGCGTGGTGTAAAGTTGACTATTTGTTAACTCTAAAAATAAAAGGATAAGGTGATTGAAATGGAAAATTTGGGCATCATTAGCTTTTTAAAGGCTTCATTTAAACAAGCAATTTCAGCGAAATTTTAAGTTGAAGTAATATTTCACCTTAGGCTAAAATGAATGCAAATTTGCTAAACAAAAGAATCAAAAAGTTTCTTTTAGTTTAAGATGTTACAGGCGTGTTTTTAATCATTTAGCAAAGCCCTTCTGCTCAATCGAAATTTACATCATTTAGTCACATCATGTCGAAATCCTTGTTGTACATGGTTCAGAATACAAAAAAGAACGAGGCAATTTAGCACTCTCCAGAGTCCTGTTTTAAAGATTTTCACTTATATAGAGAGAATTTTGCGAAGCCACAACAATCCTTGATAATATTATGGTAAATTTATATTTTCAACTTCTTGCTTAGCTTACCACAGTGTTTGGTTTGTTGATCAACATGCGAATAGATTATATTGGATTCCTTAAACTCTTTAAGTATTCGGGCTTAATGACGTCTCCAGCGATCCTTTAATCTAGCTTCTGCCAGCTCACTTTTTAAAATATCTCATACAGAAAATTAAACACATCTGCACTGCGTACGCAGTTCCGTATTTAAATACTATTCCCTTTTCTCATAAGAATTTATTACACGACTTGCTTCTGAAACTGTTGACTCGCTCATTCAACCAACTGTATGATAAAAAGGAAAAGCATTTTCTCTTCTTAAAAATGTCTGCTCTCTAATGCTCCTTTCACTTAAACCTTTGTATTCATTGATTAAGAGAAAGTGGATGCTATTTAATGGTATGATATTCATGAGCAGATGCGTTGCCCCGAGGAAAGATGCTTGGTTTATTCTATATCACCTTCTATTAAAATAATTTCTTCGTCTTTCCTCCATAGTTCTCTTTGTTTTGCTTAAAAGCAAGTTTTAAACGGAAATGCAAAACTTTTATTTCCGTTTTTTACTACACACACTAGGCTATTTTATCCAGGATCTTGAGTTGAAAGCTTATTCTGGCTTGCAGTATAACAGCAATTGCGTGCGGCATGACATGATTCATGAGTGCACAAAATTCAAAGTTTAAGTAACTCCCACAAAACTTGCAGATTGTTTTCTCTTTTTCATGGTGTAATAATGCGCAGCGAAAGAAGGCGAGAAAAACAAATGTGTTGCTTGTTCCTATGTGCGCTCCATTGAAGGAGCATGTTTGTTTATTCGTACACACTGATAGCGTCTTTGATATATGTTTGTCAATAAAACACTCGAGACTTATTTACTGAAACGTTTTGGAAGTTATTTTATGACTTGATTTTACTGTATTTTTATTGCCTTCTGCTGATTGTGATAGGTCTAATCTCTGGATTTACTCCGGTAGAGACAGATACGTCTTACATTTTAGTTTAATACAACAATGGAACCAAAACAGAAGGTTCATCTAACTCGAATCACAAATTGATTTAGGCATATTTTCTTGGAGACAACTAATAAATTGTCTCAATAAAGCAGTAACCTAAAATATAGTCAGCTTATCACATCATAAATTGTACGTAATTATAGCATTAAATAAATCCTCCATACAACACTATGCCGTTATTATTGTTGTTTACTCCTCAGCACTACCAAAAATTGAATTAAATACAACATAGAAATTATCTTGAATGTTTCTCTTTATATTGCGTCTTGACGTACATATTGTATTGAATTGTTGAAGAATATATTTACTTACAGGTATAAATAAACGTCATATAAACATACACTTGTCGTCCGAAAACATTCCTCAAAATTTACAAACATTTGTGCGTTTCGGTAAATACCGGCTTAAAATGTTTTCTAAAAAGGTCTGATGAAGAAAGGAACTATTTTAATCGTATTATTAAAAGATAGTTCTGGTTCTTCAGGTTCTTCAATTGCCACAGGCTCTTCGTTTGCAATTTTCTTGTCAAAATTATTAAATAGAAAGTCCTTGCGTCTTCTTCGCTTTTACTTTGGCATTACCGTGAGAGCAGGCACAAAAACGACGACGGTGGTTAGACTTTGTTGGAGTGATGTCTGTGGTGACAGTGATAAATGATGATCTCCACTATCGATGTCTTGTGTAGCTTCGGTGAGACTTCAAATGTAGCTTTTTCGAAAGACTCTTGCAAAGTAAAAGAATCGTACTTATTTTTCAGAGTGAGCTTTCCTTCACTCCAAGACATCTCTTTCGAGCTGTTTTATCCACAGCAAAAGAGAGAGAACAAAATGATATCAGTGTTGCGAGCAGAAAACGTACGGTGGTTGAAATCGAAATCCTTATTTTGCATAATATCATATAGAATAACCGACATCCTGACTCGATTTGTTTCATCAATATCAGTAATATGAAAGTTGACAGGCGTAAGCCATGATCCTAATAGAATTTTTTCTATTGCATTGCAATGCAAAGGAACATGTAAATCGAATAATTTAATACCTCACAGAAAGAAGAAAATTGGTACTTTTTGTGTGTTTGTCAATAAATATACAACTGATTTGGGTCGCTCCAGTTTCGGTGTAATATGATCCAGACAATCATTTTGTTTGCGAAAAATAGATCTGATAGACTGGATTTAGGGAACATAACGCTGATTTCCTTTCGCTGATACTTTTATCATGTGAAATATTTCTTGCACACAGACAATAACACACACCCACATTATTCAACCTTCTTGTGTGTAACCGCTGATGTGTATGACGGTTGGTAGCACACAGCGTGTCTTTCTTTATAAATTGATTATGCCAGAACTACGGAGGAACGATGGGGAGTTTCGACCCTACGCCAATTCTACTTTACTCTTGTCAGCATATTTTTACATGTGATGAAGAGATATGACAAAAAAATTCCCGTGGAAAAAAAGCCGGACAAAAATATAAGGACAGAACCAAATAGTCTCTTTCTTAGTCTAGAAATGCAATCTCCACACAGGACGAAGCATTATCGCTGAAAGATAATGTCTATGGTATTACATTTTACGTACAAATGCTAGATGAAAGGTGGAGGAATAAAAACATCCAAACTTTTTTCGTCGAAGAAAATCAGGTTCGACTTCGGTGGGTCTGGTCTGTGCACTCAAGTAATCCGTGTGCACTCTTTCTTGTATAGGTATTTTTCTTGTATAGTTGGATCGTGACCAACTCAAGTAGAACTTTGTAGAAGGAAGGAAGATGAGATTTGTAAAAAATGATGTCATAAAATTAGTCTACTATTCAACCAATTCGTTTACTACTACTTTTATTGCCTCAAGAAGCAGAAACGTGTTCGGGCGTTTGTATGTGTTAAGGTCTTACCTATCATTTACTCTGTTGCTGCTTTCTCCATATTCTGTGGGACCAGTGTTATTTTAAGCAGACTCAAAATAGGGGCACACAATAGCTATAAATAATCGTAGGGTGAAATGTCACTGCGACGTGACTTGTTCAAGGTATCACATTGTTATGCTTCAAAACAGATAACAAATGTTTTATCATGCATACCCTCGCTTTATTATTGCGTACTCGTCGTTTCTCATTTTCTTTCCTTGGACCAAAAATCGTTTCAAGTGGGGGGAAACAGAGCGCTTCCCTATTTTGATTTTTATTAGTTGTGCAAAAAGTGACATCTGACGAGAGAAGTTTATACGTTTATTTTTCTGCAACCTGGCTTCCGTCCTTTATAAATGTTTCACGTACTTGATGATGATAATGAACATTTTCTGCGCGAAAAAGCAGATTGCAAACTTTAGAATACTGCGTCTAATTTGAAGTGCGTAGTGTGTTTCTTCGGGGTTATGGTCATTTGTTTAATTTAAGGAATGTTCTGCTTTTCGTTGAAATTTTCCGTTTATTATTTTTGTGCATATTTTTGTCGAGGCAAAGAGACGAAAAGCTGGGAATAGTGAGCCCACAATTTTTGGGTGGAGATGTTTAGTCCTGCTTCTGTAAGTTCAAAAATACTGCGACTGATGTAAGTGGTTTCATGTAGAACTTGTCACACTCTTTATCCCGCTCTGTAAATTTTGGTCTGGAATTGAGAGTGACATTTACGATTTTTATTATCGCCCTTTCGTTCCCTCTTTTCGTTTTCTTTCCGTTTTCGGTTCCCATTTTCCTGTTTCTTTCCTTTCCTTCTGTATTTTCTCTTCTTGAAATTGCGCCAAAAAAGAAAGGAGACAGTTTTTATTGCAAAAAAAGTGTATCAAAGTTTCGTTTCTCAGTTGGGTAAATGTATAGATGCTTCAGTTGTACAAGAGGAAGTAGCAGACAACAAGCAACAACTGTGATGTGGCAGCATCCACCCTGAAGGAAGATACAAAGTTTTTTGTGTTTGCATTATGTCATAGAACAGAGACCAGCAGTAAACTTTTTGTGTGAGCCTTGACTTGTTTGCTTTTTATTGTAAACGAGGAAAAGAAGCGGCAGTATTTTTGTTGCCGATGCATGAAATAACAAACGATAATAATATGCTTGCTTCACACAAATAACGGCAGCAAAGCAACAGTCAGGCTGAGTGACACAATGTATCCAGTAAACGATAGAGAGAAAGGGCCATAATTCAAGTTGTAAATATTCTCGTTGTGACTTCGTTTTTATTAACTTTCGCGGTACAAGAGTGAGTCAGACGGGAAATCAATTATAGCTTCGTTAGCTTCATTTCACTGCAGGACAACCAAAAAGTTTTTGACGATGCACACAAGGTCTCCCTCCTCCTCTTTCAACGCAGCGCACTTTCTCCGAGAAGAGAGCAGAGCGAAGAAAAATACAATAATATAAAAATGAGGAGATTTTGGAACGCAGCAACACTTGAAATGAAGTCCGCGGAGAAAATGCATGGTTATTGATATTCCAACCAGGAATTAATTTAAGTTGTTTTATGTGTGTAATATTCTAGCTGAACAGTTTTACAGCGAAGATGGAAATTTATTTGGTTACAAGAGTCAAGCAATGCCTGCTGAGTTGAAATTGTCTAAGAATTTTAGTGACAGCCAAAAATGTCCTTTTGGAATTGTAAATATATCTAAAAGGAATATTTTTGTGAATCTCCGCGGCTCTGTAGACTTCATCGATTTGGGATCAAACTATCTTACTGCTGGGGTTGATAGGTCAGAGATGTTGTAGCAAAGGCCTCAACTTCACACTACGCCACCCACAGTGTCCCAAATTGCAGTGGACAGATTTTTATGTCACGCAACAACAAAAATAAGAAAACAAGTCTGGTAAAACTTATAAAGTTTAGTATATCAAATAGAATCTGAAATAGTTGCTTCTTTGGTAGAATACACTACAATAGTCAATGTGTATATCATGTTACACCTTGCATCAATAACAGCTTTTGCACCAAGAACGTTGTTTGAATGATGTCGACCCTGCTGCTCGTTCTCATCGAATGTCAGCTTTCAATTTTTTACGCTTCCGTATTCCTCCTTTGAAGTCAGGTATATATAATCTACCAGACCGGAATGGAACGTTCACTGGAAGGTTTGCTGTGTTTTCTTGGTAAAGTGTAATTGAAGCAATGCCTGAGAACTTTCTTGATCATTAAATACCTTTCACCATCCACATTTTTTTCTCAGCGGTGTTCCTACCTCATCTGTTTTTACTCGAGATACTCCCTCTGGAGTGTGTCATAGGCATAATCAATGGCAGAATCCATAAAACCGTTATGTTATCGCTGGGCAATTTGTTGTGGCGGATATTGTATACTAAGGCCGATTAAACGGACAGAGATATGTAATTCAAAGTTCTTGTTCTCTTTCCATTTTACTGCGGTAATAAGTGTAAAAGTTATCGTTATTACGTCATGGCGTGCAGTGTTTCGCCAAGCTCCTTGCTGAATACTCGGATGATGAAGTTTTGAGTACATTTCATGATGTAATCTTTTACGACTCTGTCGCACCACAACTACGCTCGCTGTCCTTCATTGTGGAAACACCTCGTAAGTTGTCAAGAGTAGTCTGCTCAAAGTCTTCTGAGATCCTGGCCAGAGCATCGAGAGCACGCACAAGAGTCCATATTTTTATTTAAAAAAGAAATTGCGGAAGCAGTTTTGTGCAGTAATAAACGTTATTGTCGTTGTATATTCTGTTATTATGTTTCATTGAGTTCATCTATTAAATTACACATATCAAGATAAATAAGCCCGGAATGTGCTGGAACTAATGTCTTATTCTATGAAACATGTTTTATTCATCTTAGTAAAGGATAGTACACTGAACACTTTTTAAAATAATAGCTTTGGAGTATGGGCTTTGAAATTGATTTTTTTGTAATGGTATAAAGCTTGTCCACCACTGAACATACTTGGCTTTCCACGAGCAGAAACGTAACATCCTTTTTTCAATTTGATTCTTCTTTTGATACTCTCTTCAATTTACCATTACGACAAGATTTCTGAAGCGTGATGTAGCTCAAATCTAAGTGGTGTGAAAAGGACAGGAAAACCCGTTTGTGGAAGTCGAAAGGTGGAATTAATTGTAAACCGTTGGACCAAGAGTGACACGAGGAGAAAAGAAGGAAATTCAACATACTTTACTTTCAATTTACCTTGGGTATTCACTGACAAGGCACCTTTACGGACAGTCTCACTCGATATTTTCATGAAACTTTGCATACTAATTCGTTTTAGCGTAGAATAAACCGTAGTAATCGTCTCCGGTCTGAATAGGCAGTTTTAGATTAATTAATTTCTAAAAAATAATTAAATTTCGGGTATAGTCAAACTCAGGTTTTTGTTGTTTTTAAAAACATTTTCAAATTTCGAATTACGCGGCATTACAAAGTGATTTTTATTGTGTGCTCTATCAGTGCAATGAGTTGAAATCTGTGTGCGACGTCTATCCTGAAGATAACGTGCTGAACATAACAAGCCGTAATTGACAAGATTTAATTATTTTTTAATTAATCTGAAACTGCCTATTCAGACTGGAAACGATTACTACGGTTTTTTCTACGCTAAAACGAACTGGTATGCAAAGTTTCATTAAAATCCCAGTGAGACTGTCCGTAAAGGTGCCTTGTGAGTAAAGCTCATATGAAATCCTTTTGCTCTGTCAAGTAGTCAATAACATTACCTGAATCGGTTTTCCAGTAACGTTTATTAATGCTAAACTAGACGTGACTGAAGCGTTAAAGGTCAGTTTCTTCTCTTCAAAACTATTATTGGAGGAAATCTTTCTTGTTCTCCTGTTGACATTTTGTGCACCTCCCCGGCAAAGGTGTCTTTGACTTCCACTCCACAGTGTATTTCGGAGACTGTTTTGAAGAAAAACAATATTTAGTCTAGAAATGTGGACCACTCTCAAAAATTAGATCGTTCTATTATTCAAGAAACGTTGAAACAATTTAACTATTTGAATAAATTGTGAAAATATGTGAAAGGTCCATCAGATATATACACATCTGAATAAAACTGCTGGAAGATAAAATCATGACTTAGCAAAAGTTGCGAACTCCCCTGCTTCTCAAAAATATCTACTACTTTGAGATTCATCGTTTTTGCATGGAGGATTTTAGATCACCAACGATAAATGTTGAACTGAACTGAATATCCTTTCTTTGTTATCGCACGCTTCATAAATTCGTCAAAGAAAATATATCCATTCATAAAAGTTCAAAGTAGGACGCTTACACCAAAAATATACGAAATCGCCTACTTTTTCAAAGCGATTATTATCATTAACGTTTCTTATAAATTTTTACTTCCATTTATAGATTTCATATTTCATATTACATTATATAGTGATTCTTACATATTTACAATCGTTTGATTCATTTTTTCCCTTTCAGCGTCAAGAATCCGTTACGAAATCACAAAAGGCAATACTGGTGGTGCGTTCGCAGTGAAAAACATGACGGGGGCCATTTACGTTGCCGGACCACTGGATTATGAGACTAGGAAGCGGGTAAGCTTCAATTCTATTATTTTTATTAGTCTTTTTCTCGATAGAAAATATTTCATGGAAAGCAGATAAAGTGCCCCAAAGCTGAAAAAGGGTTAAAGTTCATGGATGTTTTATCTGTCTCAAATAATGACCAGACATGAAAAACATCAATAAAGGATCCGGCAAACATTCGCGTCCGTTTCATGCCGTTAAATTGTCACCAATGTCAGGTTTGCGCCGAATTGCAGTCGCGACTCACAGATGTTACAAAAACATCATCAGTTTAGCAACTGGAATACGGTGCCAATAAAACGGTACCGTAATTGCACCGACGTGGCGACCAAAATTTGATACCATACAACTTGCATTTATATGGCATCAGAACGATGCAGGCAATCTATTGCCCGACAGAATTTACGGGCACGGCATTCGTCAAGTACTATTATTCAGACATCAACACAGCAGCCACTTAATGTGTACTTGAAATAGATTTTGTCATTCCAGTCTCGTGCAGAAACAACCGAACACGTCCGATCTTTGATTATTGATTGAATTTAAATCAAATCGTTAAAACGAGTTCTAACTATTGCCCGACAGAATTTACGGGCACGGCATTCGTCAAGTACTATTATTCAGACATCAACACAGCAGCCACTTAATGTGTACTTGAAATAGATTTTGTCATTCCAGTCTCGTGCATAAGCAACCGAACACGTCCGATCTTTGATTATTGATTGAATTTAAATCAAATCGTTAAAACGAGTTTTAGTTGGAAATGTCAAATTTGCCATTCACTTTATTTAAATTCGTCCTAGACGACAGCGTAGAATTCGCACCTACGTCATGGATTTTAACAAAGAATCGTGAGTTCAACAGTTAAATTTCCACTTTCAAAATCAAGACAGTTTCAAAAGCTGCAGATCAATCCGGCAAGTACAGTGAACGAGAAGTGGAAAGAGTGGGATATCGAAATCATTAAAGGATACGGTATGTTTGACATTTTAACAATTTTTGAAGCATCGTATTTGTCAATAAAACACACGATATAATCAATTTTAAATTTAACTTAATAATTTTTGATCACGAATTTGTCTTTGATATTGGATCACAGACACAGCTGAGCGGGCTAATAGGAAAGCGCAGAAATACTTAGTGACTTCTGACTTGGAAACCACGGATGCAGAGGGGAGGAAACAAGAACCGGAAACTGTTACAAATTTAAATCGCCTTTTAAAAACAACTGAGCCACAATCCAACGTTTATCTTTCACGTAGAAATGCTTACTAAGAAATGCTTACTGTTAGAAAACCGTAAATATTAATTTCCCCTTTTAATTTAATTGATATCTTAACTTTACTTTTAGTGATTGAACACCGCAGTCTTGCACCTTTAACATCGGCCCAGATTACTAGCAAAACTGAATCCGCTCCGGCGCACAGCAGTTCTGAAGCTTCCACGTCAGCCCCAATTACTAGAGAAACTGAAACCGTTCCCGAACCCGCCAGTTCTGAAGCTTCCACGCCAGCCCCAATTACTAGAGAAACTGAAACCGTTCCCGAACCCGCCGGTTCTGAAGCTTCCACGCCAGCCCCAATTACTAGAGAAACTGAAACCGTTCACAAACCCGCCAGTTCTGAACCTTCCACGTCAGCACTGGAAAAACTGGACGGAGCTGACCAAATATTTGAAGCTGGAGAAGATGCAGCACCTACTGACGGTACATTTACTTTTTTAAATGAGTATTAATTAGCACATTACAATTCTTGCAGAATTGTACTATTGTAATCTAAAAATAATGTAAATTAATTTAATTAAACAGCGACTATTCTGTTCACTACGATTGATCCAGTACCAGTACTAAATACTATCTTGAAAGAAAACCGAGGTAACGACTTGATTAAAAGTCGACTATTTAATTAATTATTGCTATTAATAGGTTTACTAGTTTAATTAAAGTTATTGTTTGGTTTCAGCTTTTCAGGTAAAGTCACTTCAAAATGATCAAACGATTATAGGTGAACTACGCGACATCAAATCTATGCTACTTCGCCTGTCATCTGGAACTTCTGTGAAATCCACCTCAGGACCGGATATTTTTTCCTACGTGCCACTAAGATCCCCGGAAGATTTCCAACGGGTAAATTCTGACTTGGAACAGGAACAGCTTCGTTCGAGTTTTGTACGTAATTACACAGTTTTGTTGACTTTATTTTTGCTAATTACCACTACATGAACATCAATTTTATTGTTATTAATACTATTACAATATTCAACTGTTTGTAACAGGAATTGGCTCTTAAACCATTCGCAAGAACTGAATACTCAAAAACCATTTCAGATGTTTTGGAATATATATTTGAGACAAACTTTTCCAAAAGCGTACGCCTGACTGGTGCCAGTGACAAAATTCCGTTTCAGCCCACACGGTTGTATTCTCTACTCGCAGGTAATTAAATAATCATTATATTTTAGTAAGCTATTTGTTCTTGCTTTGACTCACCAGTAATTTAAAATACCACTGTTTGTTAATTGGAAGGTTTTGTGAGCAGTTGCCATCCTGAAATCAAGCAAAAGGAAATCAAGGATTATATTGGCAAGTGGTTACGGGGAACTTCTGATCGTGGAAAAAAACGGGAGTTAAATGGAGACGCCACGTCGAACAATAACAAGAAGAGCAAGGCGTCAGGCGCTGGCGATAATGTTGGAAATCCAATCGCCCATTCCTCCAAGTCCGATCGAGATGCCACAGACAGCAGCACAACTTCCGTTGGTGACTAATTTTCTTCCGGATGGGCAGAGTTCTACAACCGACGTGAAATAATAGAAATAATTCAATCTTTAATTGTTATGTTATTGTTTAATGGTATTTGTATATTTTATAAAATTGTAATAAAATTGAACTTAAAACAACATTTTAAAACAAATGACATTTCTACACCGATTTGGTATTTTATTACTGCATCATAACGTTACCTTTAGTTTGTTAGGGCTGTCAGAATCATACAAATTGCATCCACCGATCTGGTGA
>VYYJ01001751.1:0-27465 GCA_021029165.1 Cyphoderus albinus
TTCGCCTTGCAGATTATTGATGCATTTCTGGGGAACAAAACCAACGGTTGCTAGAATTGCGAGGAATTTGAATAGTTGGAGCTCAGCCTCGGATGCAGCTGTGGAAGGTCGGCTAAATGAGCCTCGGTCAATTTCCGGTTCACCCCAATTCTACTCCCCCAGAGGAAATGAGAGTGCACCGTTAACTTGCTCACAGCGTTATTCTTGTCAGCCTAGAAATTTTCTTCGCAAGTTACTATAATATACCTTTGTAATTCGGTGATAAAACTGTCTATTAACAACTGACATTCATTTGCTTACCTGACCTCACCTGACCTGTGACCTAACAGGTAAAATGAGGTTTAAATATGTGAGTTATAATGTAATAAATAATATTATCATATCCTCAACATTTACATTAAATTATCCAAACCACAAAGAAATTGAAGTAATACACTATTTTAGGTGTCAAAATATAATTGACCTGGTTTACATAATTATTTCATACAAGTTCACAATCTTTAGTGTCAATTAGCGGTTATTATCATGTAGCCACTTTTGTTCTTTGCGATGGTGCGAAATTCTTTGCTCTGTTCATTGTTCATTCCAATCTGTGTTTGACTCAAAGTCTGAGTTTCAGACTCAGGCAGGTATGAAAAGGTGAAGGTGAGAAAATACAAAGAAACTTGGTTTCGTGCACAGAAATGAGTTTATTTCGGTTACTGATAATTTGTTCGAGTTGGAGGTTACGGTTACACACACCTTCGACTGTGTTAATGACATTGACAATGGCAATGTTATCGTTAATCATCAACAATTCATGCTATCGCTAGTCACAATGGGATTCGTACCGTTTTTGGAAATTCTCAGAGTGATTTGAATTCGAAGCTACTGAAACCCAGACCATATTATCCAGCCTTCCACAGGCAACCCGTCTTTTTGCCAGGAATACGTCGTCAACATGAGGTGAAAGAGGAGGGGAACGAGGAGAAAGTGAAAGAAAGTGAGCCCAGTTCAAGTTCAAGTTCAACTCAAATGGAAGCCCAAGGACCATCTCATCATCACCATCCTCACGCTCCAACTGAAATGGTTCACCATCACCATCCCCATCCGAATATGGAGTTACATGATGCAAATGGCGAGGACGAAGTGAAACCAAATACGGGTGAAGATGAGGACGACCTATCTCCTCTGGAGGAGGCTGTGAAAGACCTAACCCGAATCGAAAGACTCATCCCAATCATCAACGATCTGACCTTCATAACCCTGGTGGTTCTACACTTGCCTGTAATCATTCCAACAATTCTCATTCCCCTCTCTTTCTTTGTGGTGGGGGCATTGCTCATTCCCATTGTAAGAGTCAACTACTTCATCAATCATGAGGATGATGGAGAGGATGGCAGACGTAGCATCTTTTAATAACTCATTCNGGTGGGGGCATTGCTCATTCCCATTGTAAGAGTCAACTACTTCATCAATCATGAGGATGATGGAGAGGATGGCAGACGTAGCATCTTTTAATAACTCATTCATTAAACTTTGATATAATCAAATAAAACTATAGAAATATTAAAACTGAAAAAATGGAATCTTAATGAATCTCAACCACATCTCAATTCTCAATGAATCTTCATGGTCCATTCGAACGTTCATAGATCATTCGAGATTGTCAATGAACTTTGCTGTCGCGGTCATATTTTTACTACACATGATTATTTGCTCTGGAATAGTACTTTAAAGTCATGAGTACGTTTAAAACTGTTTGGGTATAACCATCATTATTAAGATAATATAATTGCCACATTGGCTGACGACAACCTAATGAAATATTTCTTTAGATTTACGAATCGCTCTTCATCCTGGGCGCGACGGCGGCCATAACGATTGTGCAGTTGACTGTGATTTCCCTGCTCAACCACGTCCTTTGGGTGTACGCTGCTTCTTCAGTGATGCTCTTCTACATAGAGATTTTCTTAGTTCATGCTGACGACGAAGAGTGGCCCTCGCAAAGGTCGATATCGAGATGGGCGTACGTTGGTATTGACGCCGTGCTCATCTTGATGTGTTTCCTGCCCCTCGTAGTGCAACTACTGTGGCTACTTCCGGAAGTGGTGTGGGGACTCATTGATGACTACGTTATGACAGAGAATCAACACAATGTGGTTAAGTGGCTCAGGTTCAACCTGAATCCACTCTCATACGTGCCACTTTTCTCCTGCGTCCATATTTTAGTACTGACAATAATCCGACTATGGCTCAATTTTCTCCTTGCCACTTGGTTCACAATAAAAAAGTTGTAAGAAAGTTCAGAAATCAAACATTACATAAAAAATCGTTCACATTTTGGATTATATTTAGTATTAAGCAATTTGCAATTAAAATGTAGATGGACAAGACGACGGGCAAGATAGACAAAGGGAAAGAGAAAGTTTGCAATTTTTGGGGGGATGTGAGACAGTTGTAAGTTAAGAAAGAAAGATCCTAAGGAAACTTGTCTCGATTATTGTAGGAATAAATTAATGACTCATGACTATTTAAATAAAATTGACGATTTGATTTTATTGCACAAGCGCCATCAGCACATATTTGCAATTGCACAGAACTTATTCAGTTCAGTTTCTGTAAACTCGAGTGTTTTTGGTGTCACAATTATTTACAAGCTCTAAAATGGTTTCCTTCAAACACATTTTGGTAAATCATCCTAATTACATTAATGTTTTGAATATTAAAGTCTCTCATTTGCATACTTAGTTAATTTCATATTTAACCTCAATTAATTTAAAGTATCGTGACTTGAAATGGATGCTGAAAGCCTCAGCAGTGTTAACGACCATCCAGGTCTTACTCCACTACTTCAATGCGTCCCCTAGAACGGCAAGACTTTCGCTGTATGTGATAATCGGCTTGTACTTTGATAAGCGCATTTTCGGGATGGACAGTTTTCCTGTTAAGAATATTAAGATGGTATTTTTAAATAATGCCATTTTATAGCACAGTTATACTGGCCATTAAAATCTAAATAAAATCGCAATTAAAAAAGAAAATATTCATGGACTTTAGAAAAGACTGTTGAGCAGCATATTGATGATGTTGGCTAATTGGATCGTTACTACGATGTTATTTCATCTCTTGGAAATTCCACTAGTGGAGAACGAAGACGTGATGGAAACTCGAATGCCACATCTTGGAGTTGCTCTTCTTCGAAAGTCAATCGTCGAACGGTTTGGAACCTTCTTTGGGACTTTTCTGGTCCTTTGCACACACTTTATGGCAAATGGCGGTATCATGAGTAACGTCAAGATTGTCTACATTTTGGGGGAGATCTGCAAAGAGTCTGTTGGGGGCACAGTGGATAAACTTATTGAAATTGGCCATGACCATGCCAAAGGCAAACCTCTAGAGAAAAGTGTTAGTTTGTGATAAATGTGTGATGGATATAAAATATTTATTTTAATTTAACATTAAATTCATATTTAAAAGTGATAAAATTAAAAATGATTTAAATCTCAGGTACAAACAATATCTGTTGTATTCATAAAAATGTAATAAACTTTAAAGGTATTTAATTATTTGTAGTTAATACTTTGCCTGCATAGATATTAAAATAATAGCACCATAGTCAATTCTCACTATCACCAGTTAAATCACATCGCTGATTCTCATTCTCGATTCTTTTACATAATTTGCCTTTCACTTCAACGTGGACGGTTTGAGCGTGACAGAATGCACTCAATTTCCTGCACCACCCGATCACTCGTCAGTCTCCTTTTCTTATCCTCCAGGCACTTTTGGCTTAGCTGGAATACTGCGTTCACCTCGTCATCATTCACGGTCCCTGCTTTCATATCCACTAACGGTAAAATGTCATCATCTTCAATTGTGTCCTCTATGAAAGTGACAATGTCGTTTCCCTCTCGGTTTTCATCGTAAGGGGGAAGGCCAGTTATTAACTCTAGAATCACCTACAACATTAAACCATTCAATTTTATATTTAAAAAGTTAATCATTATGATGCATGTAGATATTAATGTAGTGAATAACTTACAACTCCAAAACTAAACACGTCCATTTTAGGAGAAATGTCCCCGCGGAATGATTCAGGGGCCATGTAAGCCGAGGTCCCAATGATTGTCGAGGTCTGGGCGGAAGTCATATTACTTGATGACATGGATTTCGCTAGGCCAAAATCACCCAGCTAAACAAATTAGATAAATTGTTTTAAATAAAAAAAATAGTTGAATACTCAATTAAGAGTTACTAATCAGTATCATCTCACTTTAGGCTGGAGTTGATGATCCAGAAGTACATTGGCTGACTTAATATCACGGTGAATGAGAGGTACGTCTTTGCCACTGTGTAGAAATCGAATTCCTTTTGCAACTCCGTGAATAATGTTCAATCGTGAGTCCCACTTTAAAGGTGTCAAAAAATCTTCCTGGAGGGTGAATGAAAGAAATGTGATTTGCTGGGTGTGGCCGAAAGTACTAACTAATAATAATTAGTAAAATTGTAATCTGTTACCTCGCAAGCAATTGCTCTGAGCAGGGATCCTCTAGACATGAATTCATACACGAGGCAAAATCTTGGTGCGGAAGAGCAAAATCCAATTAGTGGCAACAAGTTTTCGTGCCTGTAGGCCGAAAGCACCCTGATTTCCGTTAAAAACTGATTTTCCACAACGCTCACTCCTGGGGTGGGATGAAGAGCCTTCACTGCCAGTAAAGGACCCTGTCCCATATTTACAGACAAATCCAGTTTGTACACATCCCCGAAAGCACCACTTCCGATTTTCAACGACTCGTCAAAGTTTTTTGTCGCGGATTCTATTACGGCTGCGTTGAAATTAACTAAGTTTCCAGACTCTGGGTCTTGGTTGTTCAACTGCTCGACGAGTTCTTTGAAATCGTCATTCAGGTTGTTGTTCACAGAATCCACCTCCAACATGGTACTGAGCGTTCTAGTATTGTCATTCAAATTAGCGTCTTGCATCAGACAAGGAATTTTCGCTGCCGGACCCTCCGGCGGTCGCTCAGGAGGAGACGCATTTAATACTTCGGTGGCAACGAAATCCGCCGCCCGAAAAAGTTCGCACTTGATCAGCAAATCCAGCAGAGTTTCTCCAGTAGGTCGGATTTTGCCGGAGGTTGCCCACTCGTCGAGAAGAATTTCACCGCAGGATTTTCCAGTGTAGCGCCCGTGCCGTTCGATAAGCACGATGTGTTCTGAAGTGTACTTCGGAACTTCAGGGTCCTTCTCGGATGGAATGGAAGCCATGAGAATCTTCCAGGACTCCTGAATATCCAACAACTGGCAAAACGTTAAATGAAGAAAGAAAGTAATTACGGTTCACCACCATTAATTTATTGCACATTTAAACTGCAAAATTGTATTAATTATTCAGTAACGTAACATTAACATTTAAGAAGGTGTGTATTTACCTGGCCGAGTCGTATTCTTAAGCTTGGGGGAAGCTTTCGAACTTCAACTCCTCCGTAGGAAGCTCCAAAGGAGGCTGCTGCCATTTCCTATTGTAATTATATGTGCAATTATAAAAATCTTCACAGTCACATCTTTCAGAGTGCCACTTGAATTTAACTTGAAGGCATTTGTCATGCAAAGTTTGTTTACTTACTGACAACTGACTGATGTGATGTATGAATAGCCCACCTGTGGAATGTAAGGAGATTCTTGCCACAAGAATCTTGTGTTGTGATGAACGTGTATGAAGATGACGATAGGACCGGAATGGTCCATCAGCAATGAATAAAATTATAAAATGCATAGCCCATTGCCATCTACGGCAAAATCTCTGGGTAAATGGGACATTACCCAAGAGTAGCAACTTTAATTGTAATGGCTCATTAAGTACATTGTGCTTTATAGGCAATGATGAAAGATTTAAAAAATTGAATCTTATTCATGCTGAACGCTGAGCGTTTTGACATTTAATGATTAAATTATCTCGATTCCATACAGCTTCCAATAACTTGCAAAGACTGACGCGAAAAAACTGGCTTTAGATAGAGTTTTTAGATGTGTGACAAAATAAGAAATTCAATGACAAGCTGCACTTTGTAGCACTCATTAATAAAAAGTAACTGAAGTCACTGAAGTGCTTTACTTAATTTAATTTGAATGTAATTATAATGTAACAACTATAGTTTATAAATAGTCTATAATCTATCTTCATACAAACTCGTACTTACACAACTCTTAAATAATTTAATTGTGGTTCAGTCGGCAATCAGATACGTTTGTTTTGTTCAATGTTCATTAACTGACAAACAGTAACAGTATAATTAAGCAATTTGTTGCTGATTTGCAATTTCGAATAATATAAATGTTATTGTTTTAACGGGCGGTGCAAAATGTACAGAAATAGAAAATGCACATGTCTTATAACCCACCAGCTAATTTGCATAATCAAATACTTCTTGTTTATAATGATAAATTCATTTCTTAATTATAACATTCAACTAAAATGACTAAACTCGTGATCTCTTGTAATTATAAATCGTCTTGTCTTGTACATAACTCGCAAGCTTTGCCGCATTTAATTAGGATTAGCACACAAAACATTTAAAGTGTTTGACACTCTACTGACTTAATTGAAAATAAAATGACAAGTGGCTTAAATTCATTGACTAAACCCATTCCTTAATTAAACAGAAAGTGTTGAATAAATTACATTTTACGGTAGTTTTTTGGTGTTGTATTATCATAATTATCCTTTAAATGTGAGCTAAAATTCTGCAGTATTAAAATTAAAATTGGCATTGATTAGTTAAGAAAGTCAAGTTTAGCTTTGCAACAAGAAACAAAATGACACTGACTATCTTAACATGGACACAACACGGATGAAAGATAAAAGGAGTAAAATCACGGATTTAATTGAGATCCCCACGTGCATATTAAACCTAAACTGAAAACGCAATTAAGGATAGTGCACATTTCAAGCTTTTTCTTCAAATTAATTAAGAATAAATAAAATTATTTACAAAACTACCGACCAGTTTATTTTCACTTCCGCTTATCACGCCACTGACAAAACTCAAACTCACTCAACATTTAAATAAAATTGTTTCTTCTGAGGTAATAAACCAAAAAACATTTTACATACATAATAATTTATTAAAATTAGTTAATGTTAAATAATGTTACTTCATTATTTTATTTGCTACTTAAAGCAATGACGGTTAACGGTAAGTACCTTTGTTTGTCTGCGCCTGCTCTCACATTTTGTACGGAGATTTTCATTGCATAATGAAGAAATGATACGAAAAAAGTTATCGATAGCACACCAACGAACGATTGACTGAGCGAGTTCGAGAAGTGTTTTTAACTCCTCGCTTTCAAACATCATCATCACCAATCCTAGAATCAGAATCTTTCTACCTGCAAAAAGTCGGGTAAACAGAAAAATGCACTCAGTTTCAGCAAAATTGGGATTTTTCATTAAGGTAATTTTGAAAAGAAAGAAAAAAGGCGGAAACGGAAATGAGATGTGAGAATTGTTTAGAGAAGCAGTGGATCGTCGTCATCTGGAGGTCCCAGGGGATTTACCATTGTCACGCTGTCTTCCCAAGGCTGCGATCTTCGAAAGGGCCAACATCGCAGCACTGGAATTCGATGGCGGAGACGGGAAAACACGTGGTATTTTGTTCCGAAAAAGATTCCAGCGGCTATCGCCACAAGGACCAAAATCGAGACGATAGCACCCAATGCCGATGATAACGCTAATAATGAATAATGAAATTATCAAATTGAGTGGAAATTATTTAAACTAAGATGTGTTGTGTTTATTTTTAAAAACTTACAATTGCTATTACTAGAGTCGGCACTACTAGGATCGTCCGTGGGATTGACTTGTGGCGTTTTGAAGCAAGTGCCTGACGTGGCATTGTAACTGTAGCCAGGTATACATTGGCACATTCCAGAACCATCCGATGCGTTGCTGACACATGTAAATCCCGTACCACAAGCGAATATGTCCTTGGTATCACAGCTTTCCCCTGAAAAATAAAGTCAGTTAGGTTAATTTAATTTTAATTGCAATTATTAATTCCGATACTCAGTTTGATTTCTACTAACCAGGTGACACTTTTAATCCCTGGCCAGTCTGAAACTTGGAGGCTCTCTCCGCTGCGGCGCGGTGAAACTGTTGAGGATCCCAAGCATTCGCATTACGACTAGAGCGACTTGAGCTGGCGGCGGAAGTCTTGTCACCTCCATCATTTTGGCTGGCTGGAGGCGAGGAAGGCGCTATCTCACTAAAATCACACAGTTGCCCTTGTGGCAACCTGGGAAAATTGATTAACGTTACATTTTTACAGTTCGATTCTGTCTCGTCGCACGTAAGTAGCTCGGAGTGGAAAATGTTGATGTATTTTGATGAATGGTTGATGCTATTTCGGCCGTTGGTAATACTGAACAGATTTTTAATGAACCATCTTGTTCGCTTCGTTCGATCCGTTGTTCCTGATTAAAATCAATTAATGTACATTAACAAAATATTTCCCTAGGTTTAATCAACGATTTTTAAATGGTGTCACTGTATTTACCATTCTGGTTTCCCGTGATCTCGACCCGTTCCTCCACAGGTCCTTCTTTGCCGTTTGAGTCTCTGGACGAAAATTTATGCACCCAAGGTTGATCCCATTGACCCGGCACGTCAACCCAATACTCGGCTTCCGGCACTTCTTCACACAGATTCAAGATAAGGACCGGCATTTACAATTCCTCGCTAGAGTGTTTGTTGCGACAGAAAATCAGATTCAAACAAATATTCCGTTAGATTCTTCGTTCACAAGACAAGATTAAATAAAATCAATTGAAACTCTTCCACAAAACTACCTTGAACTCTGTGGAGCATGTCACGTTTGTGCAGTGATTACTCAGATCGCAGAAAGTGTCACTTGCGGCGTACTCCGCTTGGAAATAAGTTAGCAAAACTTTTTTCGCATTCCGAACTACTCGGCATATGGAAGAGTCTCCATTCAGATTTGAGCGGTCCGTGTCAAAAGAGGTGGCCGCTGCTCTGTTATCGCCTCCAGCTTCTGAAACGAAAATAAATTCGAAAATCAATTGACATCCGGACTTTATTTATTTAATTGAATTGAAATAATAATGTATCCCGACCAGGTCCATGACCAAACTTACCTGAGATACTGTACAAGATAAGCAGAAGAAAGAAAAAAAACCAAACTTACCAGAGATACTGTACAAGATAAGCAGAAGAAAGAAAAATCCGAGTTTCGAACAATCAGGCAATTTTGGGTTACTCATCAAAAACTGCCTCCGCTCCACTTTAGAGATCATTATTTTACAATTATCGTGTGTGCACTTTAATCAAACTAAAACTAAATTTCTTTTAATCAAAGCGCTGTCCTCCTAGTAAATACTTAAACTGAAACACAATTATTAATTAAGTGTTGCGTAATGTTCCAGTCCAGTGTGCATGTGCAACTGTAACTGCATTGTAACTGTCTTTGTCTTGCACGACGAATAATCTAGTATTAAACCACTAACTACTGGTGGCCACAATTGCTGACTCATCATCGTAACGAAGATCATTATTCTTCCTTGACGAATTGTTAGCCCATTTTTAGCACAATTCCCCCAACAAGAAGACACTTTTTTTTCTTGTGCACTTCCTGCTTCCTCCAATTTTGCATAATATCTTAAGAAGAAATAAATAAATATGAATTATTTAACACGAGTCGATTTCCATGATAAGATAAATGATGGACAATTTGCGAATTCGCCCGGTTTTATCTCATCGGTTCGAAATCAGGCAGAATGTTGCACCGTGCTTCTGCTAGATGTGAATGTGGATGTGAGCATTTTTCTTATCTAGTAACAATTTCGAGTAAACTTGTTACTAAAAATGTTATTGCAACTTTTAATGCAACTTGGAATCTGGTTCTGGTTACTTCTTCTTGTGAGAGCTTCTCATTCTTATACTGTTAGTTTAATAATGTCAGGAAATGACTGCGTATAAATCCAAAGTAAATATGAATGAATGATTTTTTTGTGTGAAACGTTGCTATTATTGTATTGTATTGTATTCCATTTTCCATTGTACAGAGTTACAGAGGTTTATTATAATGTGTTGGGATTTGCGATATCTCATCTCATCCCGTATGAAATGAAACCACTGACATCGACATCGACGTGATGATATGATAATAATAAGAGCATTGCATAGTAAAAAGCTTCTTTACTCGACTTACTCGTCTCTCTCTAGTAAAGTATAAACGTAAAAGTTGCGAGTAGCCTCATATAATAAAAGAACATGAGGAGCCACTTCACTTTTCAGACTTGAGGTTTGTTGAGGACATGGAAAACGTTACAATACTTATGAACAGAACTAGGTTCTCATCAAAGAGCTCAAGAGTTTCTCTCTGTAACCTCTCTCATATCAAATAGCTACATGAACGATATTGTTACTTACTAAAGTAAGTTTCGCTTAATAGTAGTAAAATAGTAATGAAAATGTAAGTGGCAATGGCAAGCAGAGCATGTCAAAAGTAAAGAGCATTGACTGTCTCTCTGTCTTTAATAACTGCAACTTTTTCATTTCAATGTCAACACTTTTTCCTAAATACTATTTACTTTAACATTACTCATTGCATGGCGGCGGCTTGATAATAAAATGATATGAGGATGATTAACTATTAAAAATAAATGTGGGAAGTGGCATCTTTTCCTTTTCGCAGCACACTTTTATGAAAGTCAATAGGCAGTTATAAAATTCCATACAGACTATTTTTAATTACTTTCCTTATCACATTAAGCTTTTCTTAAATTAATCCTAAACCACAGATGCAAGCTTAACTTTTAGGAAATTAAATTTTTCCATCATTCCATACACAGGTTGCCATTGTATTGTGCTATTAAGAATTTGAAAACTCAATTAAACTGTTAAGTTCAGTTTCTTATGATCCATGTCATATCTTAACAGGAAAATGATGCCATAAACTTGCTATAAATATTATAGCAATTATAAAATAGTTAAGCATTTAAATGCATGTATTTCATGTCACTGCTTCATACTACATAGCAAAATTTAAAATGACAAATCAGAAATTCAGAAGAGTCACTGACAAACTCGTCATCTTGATTGTGACAGTGACACTTCTTTTGACCTTGTTAATACTCAGCGTTGATGCGTCACTGGGGCAAGGTGAGACGGGAAGAAAAGTGTCAGAAAGGGAAATATTTTGGGAAAGCAAAGACGTTGAGATTGACGATGAATCTGATGTGGCTGTGGACGTCCAGCGAGACAAACGCGTTTTGCCGGTGGACCCTGAAGACAAGCGGTCACATTCATCGCCGACGATGCTCTTTAACGACTCGAATTCCGGTGTGCATGAAACTCTGGACATGGTTTACACAAATTTCACCATCGAAGATTTGATTGTTCGAATGCAGGAAAAGTACGAGTACAGCACTTGCTGGAAGTATTTGGAAGCGGCGGGTGATGTGCAAAATAAATACTTTCTCTACGACACCGCCCTGGTGGAGCCTTGGGAGGATTCCGAGGAGTACTCGCTGGAAAAGCAAAAGAAGATTAAAGCGACACAGGGCAAAAGGTTCCACATGTGGGGCGAACCCTGCAACTTGGAGAACGAGCGAGAGTACTGGCGTCAGATTTTCCTCGTCGCGGAAAATGAGACAGCGGCGTATGTCGTGATTAACGAAACGCAAAATCCTCCCAACGAACAGAGTCAAATGAAAGGCGCTTCGGTGCCAATGATTGGCATGCAAAAAATCGATGGCCACGAGAATGACCCGAATGAACCCACGTATCTGCCATTTCCCCGTAAGGAAATGATGCGACGCTGGAACCAAGTCTGGCTTAAGTACACGACCAAGCAGGTCTGCAATCCCAGGCTGCTTTTGAGGTGTGAACCGGAAACAGAAACATGCGCATGTCGTAGTTTCGGAGTGGGACTCTCCTCAGTGCATCACACTGAAAACATGGTGGGCCTGGAGAAAGATTTCTTCACCACTCGACATTATTACGATTACTTTAATAATACCGGGGAGGTGGACGAAAACGGTGATGAAATAATCGAGCGTCAGACAAAGTCCAGTGGAAGATGCGTGGTCACCGCCAATATGCCTCATGTCAACAGAGACGCCCAAATCGCGAGTCAGCATTTTTTATCTAATTGCATTCGATTCATGATTATGAAAAAACTGTCATTTTCATAGTTCTATATTTAATCATTGACATTAATCAGATCCGTGTGACTTTTTCCTGCCGATGATTGGGGAATGCACGATGCACTGCGTGGAGAACGCGAGCTGCACCTCCGTGAACGAGATCGAAAAGATGGAGTTCCAACGCGACTACCCATCCAACGATCCAATCGACAGGATCAAAAACCAACGACTCCATGAGCACTACCACTACAAATGTCGCTGCGACAATGGGAAACGCTGTAGACCACCATTCGACATGGACTATGGTGGTGCACCCCGTTCGACACTTCCTCACAGACCGGAAGTCATCCTCTTCTTGTCATCATGTTTAATAATCTTATCGTCTCATATCAATAAATTTAAATGAAAGCACAATTACCAATTCCAGTCAGATTTCATTTCGCATGGAATCATGAATGAATCACTTGAGAGCAAAGTGACACTCATGTGAAGCCACGGAGTAAAGCGATTGGCTGTGGCTGTGACCACGTCCTCCACCACGTTGTTGCTTGCTTGCTCCAATTTTTTTGCTACAGACTTGACTAGACTCAAGTGTAGCAGGATCAGGTGTTTCGTGAAGTAAAGCTCAAACTCCAAATCTTTTGTGCATCTCATCTCAAGTTATTAACTAAATAACTAATCAAGGGTTATCTCACCTCAGCCTAATCCTGTATTAGTTAGTTGGTCGATTGGAAATGTGTGAAAAAGTTCAATTAAAAGTTATGTAACGTTGTAACAATATCATTGGTGTTTTAAGTAACAGATTGATTTGTAATGAAACAGGTGAAATTAATAACTGAGATTTGTTCAATTAACAAGAAAACTTATTAAAAGTGATAGAAGTTATCTAACTAGTCCAGTTGTTATATAGAAATTAGACTAAATAGTTTAAGTTTTAACTGTTTAATGGGCAAAGATTGGAGTTTGGGGAGGGACAGTGAAGCTTTTGTAACATCCTGGTGCCAACCATGTCCACAGCAAGTCACTTGGATCAGGTAATTTTAATTAGCGAAAATTAAACTAAATACCTAGCCAAAGCTATTTAAGGTTTTAACGTGGTGAGCGGAACATTTATATTTTGTTAATTATTTTTGTAACGTTCAAAGGTGTTTCGAAGCATTGTCGTGTCCAAATTCTTTTCCAAAGGTTGGGGCAACCCCGAAAATTTAAAGAAGCTCTTTTTATTCAGGAAGTTGATTTCCAACCGGGAGCTGTGCCAAAGTTTGGTGGATCCAAACCATCAGATTTTCATTGACAAAGTTGAGGTATGTAATTTACTTGAAATCAAATAGCATTTAAATGTAAATGAAACAAACAACAGCATTTTTCATTGTTCCACCAAACAGATTGAAGACTCCGGTGATATACAATTAGTGGACGGACACTTCGAAAGTCCCCTGGTAAAGCATTTACCAGGCCTGCTGCCTGATGTCGCCGAGACCGCCCATTTCCAGATGGTTCTACCAATAAAATGGACCACACCGAATATTAACGAGGACAGACCGGTCGTGATCCAGATGGCCGGAACTGGAGACCATGTACGCACAACATTTACTATGCCGTAAAATAGTTTACAATTATTTAGTGTATTAAAACTATTTTTTTTATAATATTGTTTTAAATAGAAATTAATCTTTTCAGTTTCAATAATTTAATTGCAGCATTTCTGGAGAAGAAGGAACTTGCTGGCAAAGCCACTTCTCAAGGAGCATGGGATAGCCTCGATCATTTTAGAGAATCCCTTCTACGGCTACCGGAAGCCCAAAGAGCAACGGCGATCGAATCTTCTTAACGTGTCGGATATTTTTGTGATGGGCGGTGGTCTCATTCTCGAGTCAATCGCCTTACTCAGGTGGTGTGAACGAGAACAGTACGGCCCTTTTTGTCTTCACGGGATTTCCATGGGTGGACATGTAAGATCTTTATTTTTGCTGAAAAACTCACTTTAAATTCGAGTTCAAAGTTCAATAACGTAAAAGTTGAAATTTGTTGTTACAGATGGCTTCTTTAGCGGCTTCAAGCTGGCCAAAACCGATTAGTTTAGTACCGTGTCTTTCTTGGACAACTGCATCAATCGCCTTTACTCAGGTACAATTTTGTTTTATTTTTGTTTGAAAGAATTCCGAATAAGGTTTAATTTAGTTAATCTTTAATTATTTGTAGGGTGTGATGGCGGGCGCGATTGACTGGAAATCATTGGAAGATCAATTTTTATCCGAATCTGTCTTTCGTGAAGAAATATCGAAAATGCTTCAACCTGACGATGCTGATGTTAGTAAACCCAGTAATTTAATTTGGATTATTTAATTAATCATTTCTGAAAATTATCTCTAAATCGCACTTTTTCGTCTTTAACGCCTTTAGAAAGCGTACATAGCTGGGAAAGATTTTGTGATCCAGTACGCTGGGAAATCGTCGAACGCCTCTGATTCTGTGAGCAATAACTCGCTGGTGCAGAGCATCACGACATTCCTGAAGGACCGGGGTCTCCTGAAAATGTTGGAGAGTGTTGCAAAAATGGACTTTTTGGGCGGCAAGGCACAAGGCATTCAGCAGTGGATTAGCACAGCGACAGGACTGAATTTGGGTGGTGGTGGCAGCAACAACGGAGCAAACGCCAAGGGTAAAAAAGTGCAGCAGGAGGCGTTACAGTTCATGCGGGGCATAATGGATGAGTGTACCCATCTGAAAAATTTCTGCGTTCCCGTCGACCCCTCCTTGATCATTGTTGTGGCAGCACGGTAGGTTCTAGTCACAGAGGTCACACCATTCCAAAATGAAAGCAGATTAAGTCATTTAAACTGTTTTAGGAATGACGCGTATATTCCAAGGGACGGGATTGCTCCGATTGATCATCTCTGGCCAGGTTGTGAAATTCGGTATATTGAGTGCGGACACGTTTCTGCCTACATCATGTATCAGGGCCTTTTCAGACAAATGATTGCGGAGGCGATTGACCGCAGCAGAAGAAAGTACAACAAAGACGGCACCCTTAAAACCACAAAAGCTGCTGCAGCAGTTATAAACCAGATGAGTCACCAAGAGAGTCCAGCTGTCCAACCATCACCGAAGCCACCAACTCCGATCCCCAGGCAAGCACCAAGTCCAGCCCCTCCTTTGCAGGTACCAGCAGCAACATCACAAAGGGTGGTCAGCAATCCTGAAACTTCCCCAAGTGCCAGTGCGCCTTCACCACCAACTTCCAATCACTCAGCGCCTCCCAGTTGAATTTTCTTGAAAACAGAAATTATATTGGATTGTGCCATGAATTTTAATTGCCATTGCCAGAAACATAAAATAAAAATCTTTGATATCCACATCCACCACAAATGTCAAAATCGTCACTTGAAACTAGAAAATCTGTGTAGAGATTAATTAGGGTGAATATGAATTTTGAAGGGTTACCAGATGATGGACTGAAGAAATTAATCAGATGGAGATGATACATTAATCAAATCAAAAGCATCTTAATGTGCTTTTAAATAATACTTAAATTACATTAATGCTGCACTGTACACAGTCCAAATTAGCTTAAGATAATCAATTAAGAGTATAAAGCATGAATTCTATAAGGTGTAATGTACAGATAGACACAATTTATTTGCGAATTATTAGGAGAAAGTTAGACTTGTTAAGGAAATTAGACTGATAGAAAATTTACAATGCAACGTGGAGATTTGAGGAGTTTGGAACTGACATGTGCGGTGTTCCACTAGGAGGTGCCTTAGACAATAAAAACGACAATAAAAATGTTGTAAATTGCAATCGTTACAGATTACCACAACTAACACTGTATCGTTAGCGTTAATATGTGACATTATTATTAACAAACTGCTGTGCTATTAAATTATACATTACATGTAAATGTACTTTAGTTGAGAATTCGACATTTTTAAGAGGAATAAATTGTACAAAACTTGCAGAGTGCAAAGCTAATTTAATTGTGGTCTGGCCTTGCCTGATAAACAAAAGTGTTTTTATATTCTGATGAAAGCACAAAACTTTCCACAAAACAAAATAGTGACATGACCTTCACTTCGCTATCACCAAATTGCATTAACTTGCTATTGTGTCGTCTGGGTTCTATTAAGGTTTCGGTTGGTTTTTGGTTTAATTTACTTGGTTTTCCCTGATGGTCCATGAAGAAATCACGTAGCTCCCATTTGACCGTTATTTGTGTATTGGTCCTCGTTTCGAATACCGAGCTAATTGCACATTTCCTGTTTCGCCTTGTGTTATTCTCTACTTTGACTTTGCAGGTTTCTCCTCTTACTTTTACTTACTTACACCGAAATGGATACGGTTACGCTCTCACCCGTCTCGCTTCGTCTCTTAAGCAGAGTGGTGAAGCCGTATCATTTCCACTTCGTTAATTTGAGTAAAAGCCTTTTCTTTCCCACACTTCCACTCAAGTCCGTCTTACATTAACAATGACATCCATTTTAGGAAAATTCTATGTAAGTACTTACTCGAGCAAGTTGCATTTACATTTTCTCTGTTAAATAACGCCATCGAGTAAAAGTAAACATGGACAGAGAAAGACAAACATTTTCACGATTCCATGCGTTTTCCAGTGTGTACAAGAAAATGGACCGTGGTATGGTAATTGTAGTTTTGTAGTGTTCCATTTAACAAAAGTCAACCTCAACCTGGTGAATTTTTTTACCTTTAATGAAGTAATTTTCATTGATCATTTCATTGGCATGTTTTTGTTTTGATAAACTAAAAGTGACTGACCAGAGGAAATCTCTTTGGAATACGCACAAGAGTTTCCAGTCTCAGACAGACGTGAAGAAATTACGTTGTATTTTTTTTGCTCCAAGGCATCCCAAACAACGTCGAGATTCGAGACGAAACAGCATTTTAGTTAGCTGAGTAATTTGATAGCGGGGCAATCTGAAGTGGTTCCACTTCCTTTGCTTTCTCTTGCGTTTCATTTCAAAGAAGTTTTCTGTCCCATCTGGAAGTGGATAGTAATGGCAAAGTGGAGTAAAGTGACGGGAAAGGCTCGTTTAGTTTTCTTTCTCCAGTCTCTCGGGATTTCTGCACAAAACGAAACAACACACTTCTACTTCATAGTACTAAAATATTCATTACTGCATTAATACACGTATTTCCCAGGAATTCCAAGAATTCATCTTGGAACCCAAAAACATTTTCGATGATGTTTTAGTTCTTTTTTTCTGTGCCGTTTTAGAGCAAGAGAGAACGTAATTGGAACTCTATCGATCGATACATTTTTAGCTTGGACTTTGACAGGGAATGTTGATGAGAGTTTATTTACTTCAGTTACGCAGCTTGATTACTTTCATTTCATAGAGAAAGCAACGAATGAATGAATTGATGCAGTCATATCACATCACATCACACGTTCTTCTCGTAAATTTCGTGGATCGGCCGGCAGGGCAATAAAAGGCAATTGGAGAATTGCCTGAGTGGAATGCTGATGCTTTAGCTTGATAACATTCAGATTATTTATTCATCGCACACAGTTTGCCCTATCGCTGCAAACTGACAACTTCCGTTTCGTTGATTCCTGTTTTCGCACTTTCCTACTTCCTACGACATATTTTCAATTGATTTTTCCACTTTGTTGGCTAAAATCGCGCTAGACTAGAAAAAGATTCATTAAACTTACATATGAAGGCAATTGAAATTCTGGTATTTGGTACATCAGAAACAGGCAAATGTTTTGGTGAAAGTTTTGGCAAGCTTGTTAGTTTACAAGTGAAAGCAGTGAAAGTCAACTGGGATACTTAAAAGAGTTTTATGATGAAGGTCACTTTTTTCGTTTTCATTATCAACATCGTCGTGATCGTGAGTCTATGCTCTCTAGAAGCTAGACTCTCGTTTGTTCCATTGAGATTGGGATTGTGTGTGAATGACAAACGGAGCGACATAATCCAATTGAAAAGTAGAGTCAGCCAATGGTAAAGTCATTTCCAGTCAGTTGAAACATTTTCCAGAACTGTGAGTGAGAGTCAGGTAAAATCGTCTATTTTTCACTCCACTTGCAAAGAAAGATACATAGAGAAGTTTAGAAGTGAGATTGGGAGAGTGACGTATGCTTAAATAACAACTCTTCTGTCACTTTCCCAACAAAGTCTCACGCTGATGTGCAACGTACACAATCCGCTTATCATATTCTAATTGAACTCTTTCAAAGCTGGATTACTATACAGTAGTAATATGTTGTCAAACGGGGAAAATGCCAGAAGGGAAGAAACTGGAAGGACACAGACAAGGGCATCGCACCGGGCAGAGTGGAAGTTAAAATTATCTTGAGTTGCCACACACTATTGCGTTGCGGCGCCACTTTGAGTTGAGAGGTCGCATGTTGACATAACTCATGTTTTTGCGGACGGAGAAATATGATATGATAACATAACTCTGGCTCGGATGTGGTGTGGTCACAAAATGCTCCGTGGATTTGGAGGCAGGCTTATGTATGCAGCGATGGTTATTTAAATTGATATGTTTTTATTGGGTAACATTTCTCCGCCTCAAAACGAGAGCTGTTTGCTTCGCTGCGGTGGAAAATTGAAAAAGAGAAAAAAGCTTTCTTCAAATTAATGAAGTGCTTGTTGTGAAAGCATTTTACACGTGTATTCAAAAATATGTCTGGCTAGCAGGAAGAGCAGTGACGTCAAGGCATTGGGAAAGCAAACTGAAGAAAGCGGAGCTTTCCCATTTTCTCTTTCTCTTCACAATAATAGTCCCTGGTTGTGTGTTTAGTTAAAGTTAGTGAAACCCCTGCAGGCGTACTGAAAAGAAATTAAAGCTCATTTTTATCTACTCTCGCTCCGCGTCCACATCCACATCTGTGAGTATTTTCTTTAAGCAATATCATGTTTCCGCTCGGCGGGTAGACCCTTCGCTTTTAGCAGATTTTTTCAGTTTCAAGCTTAAAAACATTTCTTGCTACGCGATACAATCATGTCTTGCTTGGAGAAAGCTTTGATTGAGCTCGCTCAGTTGGACCCCTCAGCATGCCTCAGAATGCCTTTGTAGGCAAAGCTTGTTCACGATCCCGAAAGAAATGACTTTCTCTTGCATTTTTTCTTTTTATACTCTTTTTTCGCCATTCTACGCTTTGAAATTTTTATCTAAACGATGCCTTATATTCGATAAGTATTTTGTGCGCATTTTTTATTTGATTTTATCTTGTCAGGTATTGATGATACATGAAACGGATACTTGAAAGTTTGAAAGATTCGCAAGCTTGCAAATAACGTCCCTTGGGACGTAACGTAACCAAGTGCTGTGGTGTAAACGCAGAGTTATTTACCACTGTCGAATGGAAATGGATCCACGCTAATGTTTACTGCTGCCAGATGCGCTCTCGTTTTTTTTATTTTAGTTATTATTTTTATTTCTTTTACAAAATAAGGTACAGAATCGATAGCATCTGAAAGTTCCGCTTTGTTGGTTTAGTTTACCCTCCCCGGTAGGAAAGTTGAGTAAGACCACGAAACACGAAACGAAAGTTGATGGACAGAGAGAAAGGAGGAAGAGAAAAGGGGATAAGAATCTTACAAGTTACAAGATACTTACATAAAAATGCATAAGTGCACGCGAGCTCGTTTTCTTTTGTGTTCTATGCTAACGAGATATGACTCGGAGAAACTCTCCTGACTTTGTCTTGTCTCGTCTTGCGGAGATAAATATGGCAGAAAATGGCGAGTCGCGACAGTTTAGATTACTTTCGCATGCACACGTACAATGTACAAGAATGGTCATAACTGTAATGGGAGAGAATAACAAGTAAGAAGAAACGTCATCACATCCCATCACTCCCGATCTAGTCGGTGTCTGCCATTCATTACTTTAATACCAACCACATTACGTGACAGTGACAAGTCAAGGGAAGAGTTCGAGAACTGAATTGGCTAAATGACAATGACAAACTTGTTTATTTTTGTTATTGATTAATCATCATCAGAGTAATCATCACACGCGCACCGTACTATACTACGTCATCAATCATGTTCTCCAGCAATTATATTTTTAGCTAAGACAAAAATGAGTGAAAAAAAATAATTCATTAAAAATGTGTAGGAGATGAGAAAAGAAGCGCGTGCGAGGAACAAACATTAATTTGCTGCTGCTAGAGAGAAATAATGAAGTGAGTAAAAGAGCAAATTAAATATTCAAGTTGGCGTTGTGTAACTTTAATTATGGAATGTGATTAAAATTAGAACGAAGTAACCTTTTGTTTTTGAAAGGCTATACTTCACTAGGAAAAGGCATGACAAGCATAAATTTTAAATGAGCAACATGCACATCAGGATTAAACATCAGAAAGGTTATGTTATACGGTTGGATAAACAGCATGTGAAGAAACCTGTTTTTCTTTCGCAGAAAAACTGGATTTTGGTCCACTGCGCTCTGCGAATTGTTTATTTGCAGTTGACTTAACTTGAGCGTAAACATTGCTTAATTTTTGATTTCCCATGACTTTGTTTTTTGGAACGATGTAAATACAGCTATTTAACAGGAACTGACTGAAAGTTGTCCTTTGATCCGGCTTCCTTGTCCTTTTACTTTGTTTTTATTATTCCACGTTTAAATATAATTTGAAAAGGAACACACGTGGACGAAAATGAAATATGACGCACGATTGCTGTTTCATGGGACCATGGGGTAAAAATAGGATTTCATCATCTTAGATTCATTCATTTACCACGGAATTTTCATTTACGTTTTTATTATCATTTGTGCTTCAACTAGATACAATATTTAGAAGAAAAATTAATTTCATATGAAAATTCTGTTTCCTGCTACTTTACATACTTAATTCGAGTTTATTGTTTTTTATTAACGAAAAGTAAATTTAATGGTGATTGATTATAATAATAATTTCAATTTCACGTTCCCTGTCCTCATCATTTGGTATTATTAGGGAAAAGGAGAACAGCAAAATTGAAAAATAAGTTCTTGAGCAAGGTGAAAGTCATGTTGAGTTGAACATGAACAACTCTTAGCCTCCACTCCAACTCCAACCTTTTTTCCATGATGTAGCTTTACTTAGTTTAATGTCAATTTGCAAAAAATATCCAGCACCAAAGTGGTTGTGCTGAAATAGCTCAAGTGGGTAAATATAAGTACGTTGCTGCTTCAGTTTCATGTTTCATTTCATTAGAATAAAAAAATTTTTTTTTACTTGCTTCGTTTTGGCTTTCAGTTGCATTGTATAGCAATATTACACTTATTATTACATGCGATCACACAATTTTCAGGCTTCTGGGGACACATCAAGCGAAGCAAAGGAGCTCCACAGTCATTTTTATTCTCGGGCTAATAATAATAATAATTCCTACAAGTACAGTTACTTTTCGATGGAATATTGTGCAATGTAGCAAAAATGTGGAAAAAAATTCTTATAATAAGGAGAAAGTCAAGTCAAGTCATTGAAGAAAATAGACTGCAATACGACACTGGCGTTACAACGTGGACAGGATAGCGTCCAGATAAAGATAAGCAAAATCTATAGGCAGTGAAACATTTTTCCAGCCAAGCATCACAGCAAAGGGAAAATGTTTTTTGGGAGGAAGGAAAGGAAAGGAGAAAGCGCTGGAACATTTCTCTTTTCTCTTCCCTAATTTCAGCCAGTTCTGCAACGACTGCCAGTCGAGCCACACACTCACACTGAACACACAAAGAATCGACGCTCTTTTTACCTAGATAGAGTAAATAAACATCTCACCTCACTTCATTTTCTCTTTTTTAGTGGGAAACACTGAAGAATTTGGAAACTTAATTTCCTTTTCTAACTTTGTAGCAGAGTGTCGAGGAAAACGAGCTTTGAAATAGTCCGTTTTACGTAATCTAATTTTTACCTGAGAACATTGGATAACAAAGTCTGGAATTTGTTCTTGTGAAAAGAATTAGTTCAGACTGCGAGAGAATTTTCTACTTTGAAACTTTTTATTGACGCACAAAATAAATTTTCTTGGTAATGAGTAAAGAGTCAAGTTTTGTAACAAGTTAAATATAGTTAGATTTGCATTAAAGAAAGTTTTCCCAAGAAGACATTTTTAGAAGAAATTGTGTTGAAATAAGGAAAAAATTGCTTCGAGTTCCAAATCTTCACCTGAAACCAGATCGTTTTGTACAGTAGGTGATCATCTTGATAACTGTAATAACACTGACCTGAGGGAAAGTTCACTTTCACCGCAGCCACTTACTAGTGAAAGTTTAGAGTACTCGCGCCCACTACTTTCTCCGCAGTCGCCAGCACAGTCTTCAGTTTTCTCTGGTTTCAAACGACAATTCTTCTTGAGGCAAGCAAGACTCGTTTCAATTTCCACAGAATCTCTGCTTTTCAACCACTGGAACAATCTTAGCAGGTAAACACGAATTTTTACATTCTGAAAACCAATCACGTTCACAAATTATTTTCAAACTTTTTTATTTCTTTATTTTATGAACCCATTATTTTATTACATCACATTCTAAGACGGGTCCAAAATTGAGTGGGTTAACTATTTTTATATTGGATACGTAATATGTACGTATGTATTTATTTACAAACCCTTTCCTCAAGCTTTTTACATTGTTCCTACTTAAAATGTCACAGTTTATAAGCCAGCGGTTCGAAATGGCAGCTTTTTATGATTTCATAAAATATCCGAGAGGCAAATGGAATGAAATGAAAACACAAACAAACCGAGTTTTGGCAACTTTGCTTTTTATTGTATTGGCACAATGGCAAATGGCAAAGTCACAAAATTGCAAGTTCTAGTTGCAGAAAATATTAAATTGCGAGATCATAAAATCCCAGTTTTGCTGACCTCTTTTTTCCACCTCACTGATTTATTTTTTGTATTTGTTCATTTGTTCCGGTTATCTTCTATGTTGCATCTTTCTTTACTCACAATCAAGTCCTGCAGCGTTAGATCAATCTTATTACGTAATGAAATATGAATCTGCAAGAAAAAATTTGATACTTCATAAAATGGCATGACCTCAGACGTAATCATAAAAACACGCAATTTGCGAGTTATGCATTAATGTGAAAATTATTGCTGTCACTTCCATAAAAGTTGTTCCAGCACAAAAACAATCAGGCAAAGACAATGAGGAAGTCGCTCGTAAGCGCTTTTAGCAGATAATGACTTAATGGATCTTCCTGTTGCTAGACTGGGGCTTGGAATAGAATTTGGAACTGGAGTTGATTTTTGCGCTGTTGAGGATGTAATGAACACGCAAAAGCAAGCGATGTTTTTTCAGGAAGAAAATGAAAAGGGTAAAGGCTACGTAGTTGTGCAAGGGCTGAAAATGGGAATTTTTGTTTTCAGTTCAACACTCACTCAACATCATTCAGATGAGAGTGTTCACTTTTCTCCTTGTTGTTTATAATGATTATAATTATGATTACAAAGACTAGAGACGAGAACAAAAGTTGTCTCCTGTAATTAGAAAAGTAACGTAACGTTACGCTCGTTAGAACAAAAAGTTTTTCTCTGTTATACCATTCTATTTTATTTTATGTCGCAGTCAGTATTTAAATATTTAGCATTAAATAACTTTGTCAACTTTGTGTGTCTGCTTAATTACGGCTTCCCCTCGGGAAACTTTCGCTTCTCATTGATAAACGAGCAAAAAAGGCGTGCTTTCTCCTTTCATCGCTCTTAATGAACACAGTTTTTCTTGCTGGATTGGATGAAAGGACGAAAAGCAATTATTTAAGAGGTGAAGTGAAAATGGATGCGGTGCTGGCCAGAGTGGAGGCTGGACGCTGCGAGGCATGGAGGTAAGGCAGGACAGGTGCGGTATCGTCATAAGCCTGTTATTACTAATGGAATGTTTGGGATGGGAAGGCAGCAAAAAAAGACGCATTTTACCGTTTACCATCTGGAGTCTGGAGAAAAGACGCAGGTGAAAATGGTCGTTGTAATGTAATGGAATGAAGCTTCTTGTTTTACAATTTATTTGACTTTCCCCGTAATAATGGGCTTTTGTGTGGTCGCTGCGATGAGTGTGTGAATGTGGTTGTATGTTAGTGGGTAGCTTCGGTTATGTCGCGGTGGCTCTCACTCCTCTTACTCCAGGGAAAGCAAAAGCCACTCTGGGGAAAAACTAAAAAAGGTTATTCGAATGGAATGGAGAAAGTTGACACAGGAAAAATAGAAACGTACTTTATTTTGCCCAATGAAAACAAATTGGATTCTTGCTTTTACTTTTTTCCTTCTAAGAAATAATGCGACGTACGAACATACCTTTACCCACATCTCGATCTACTCCATCATTCCAACTCCAGGAATGCAAAAAGAAATATTTTTACTTTAGTCCCAGAATGTATCGAATTGAATATTATCCCAAACAGGAAAATATTTATTCAGGTCTTCGGCTCATACTTAACCATTATATTGCGCGAACATACAGTGATATGAAATGACCAGTTTCTTTTCTGACAATTCTGCCAAAAATATAAATATAGACTAGAAGAGTTAGCGTAATGTAATATAAAAATTCCAGAGCGTTTTCGCTCAAATTCAATTACAATTTGCTCAAAATAAACTAGATTTGCTGCATTACTTTGGGACATGTCAGGAATTTCCAAACGAGAGCGCAAACTATTTTACTGTACAAAGCATTGAATTGGAAATGCAGATGTTAGTGCGTGGGGGGAATGAATCCAAGGGTCCTAAGGACCTTATTGGATCTTTGGATAAGAGCGTCTTTGTATTTCCAAATAGTGGTGTCTTTCACTGAGTATTTAAGTAACAGTTTGTCGCACTTGGTGGAACCGAGGGTACATCCGGAGCGGTAATGCTGCAAGTGAGCGAGCTCCGTGTCCACTGAATGGTATACATGGGCAGAGCCCTTGAGCATCTCCAACGGGAAATGATTGTGCAGGGTGTAAATATTCTCTGGCTTATGGAAGCATTTAACAGCGTGTGCGGGCATGCTGTAATTTGGAGCCCGGAAGACATGCTGGAGCATGTGTAAGTATTTTGGAACGCCTGGAAACCTTTCTTGACCATGATTCATATCTTCTTGGAAAAACACGTTTCGGAAGGCATATCCATTTTGTTTCTTTGAATGTTTCGATGTCAGGTTTCTGGTAACAAGATTCATCAGCTTCTTCCAGGTGTCCACTTTCTTAGGGATGATAATCTCGTCAATATCCAGGAGAGTTACGTAGTTGTACCTGTACAAGTTCCGGTAGAAACAATCGTTGTACGTGACCACTTCATTCAACCTCTTCTCTTGTATCCTACTCTTTAAAAAGAAATGTCTGATCAAGGGATTATTGGGTTGACCCCCGGGAAGAGTGAGTGGGGACACGTCCACAAGACCCGTTTTCCTGTAGTGCCTTATAACCTTTGTGGTATTCGGGTGAACTGCCAACTCGTAGAAGATAATCTTGTCAGCGCCCAGAATCCCTAGAAGCTCGATCCACTCGACCAGTCGCACTGAAAGGTCTACTCGGGGATAGTCAAGGCCCTTGACACACACTGCGAAGTCTTTTTTCTTGTTCTTCCAAGGCTTGTCGAAGCGCACACGAAGATTGTTGGTGGCTGTGTCGCAACGCGATTCCACAACGCTCACTGATTTTGGAACTTTCTTTTTGTGGCTGCTGGGAATTCGGCAGGTGATTAGGTAGGGATACCACTGGATTGATTTCGGAGCACCCCAATATCTTTGCCATATTAATTTGTATTCCAGCACCTAACGCGAATTAAAAATGTTGTTTTAGTAAAAGGTTCATTCATGTTAATCATTTTAATTCTTTCCGTAAATAAACCTTGGAAAACTGAGGTTTTTTCTCACGATCAAACCAAAGTTGGCAATAAGTAGTTGTGGTCACCAAAGTCACATTTGTCCGGTTCTTCCAGTTCAGCATTGCTGTGAATCGGATACTCGGTCCCACGGGGCTTTGTGGCCGGTTGTCGTAGTACGCCCCCAAAAACTGAATTGTGCCTTCCGACGTTCTCAGAGTCTAAAAATGAAGATGAATTTATAGTACTGTGAGAATAAAACCATCACACGAATACAATTAACTTCTTACAATACAGTTAACTTTAATTAACCACACCTGCCAGTACAAATTATGAAACTGGATATCGTAAAGCGTGGGAAATTTGGCGCAACTCGCATTCTTCCATTTTGGCCCATTCTTCTGCTGCCCCAGTATGTAAGAGGAGGGCACAGGAAGATTTCTGACTGCGGAGGTTTCCTCCAAAAGCAGTTGTTCCAGAGTTCTACTTGCAGCAGAATTATCCACCAAAGGTTCCGGTTCGTCCTTCAGAAGCTTCATCCTCGTGGAATTTAATGATTTATTCAACACTTCACTGGGTGTCGCAAAGTGATAATACCTCACTATCCAACGAAGCATTGCCGCGAAGGTTATGCACAGCGAAACAAATAGAAGGACGTTCGATAAAGGTCTTGACCTAAGAGGGGACCTCAACCTGAGGCGGGCCATCGTGCAAAAAACTTGTCTTAGTTAACAAATGAGTGAAAAGGCAAAGTAAAGAGCGGTTTAAACTAGGTCTAGTAATGCATCTAGATCATCTAGTTTATTTTTCGCCTGCTTTTTCATTCCTTCATTCAGTCATTTCCATTCTCTTCATATTTTCTGCGAAATTCTGTTCACACTGAGGTTGTGTCAGAGGAAACGGTCATAACGGTTTCACATCCAGATGGATCGATTACATGATGTTGCGTGGTAATGTAAATGTTAAAGTGTGACTATGTAGGATTTTCTCCGTACTTTTCTATTGCTCAAGCTCCAAGAAGTAAACTAAAAGAACGAAGCAAAATGATGCCACGAGAAAAAAAATCATGGAGTGTAATGAAATGATAAAAGGTAATAACTTGATAACCCGTATTTCATATAGCCTCAACTCATAAAATCGCTATTTCGTCGTGTCCAATTCATCGTGTCCTTTTTTCGTCGTCGGTAAATTTCAATGTGGCTTAAATTCATTGTCTCCTTTATTCACCGTCGACCAAACAACATATTCTCCTCATTTCATCGTCTCAACAAATTCATACCGGGTGCATTGTTTCTGAACATTAAATGATAATTCAATAATGAATAGTTTCCAAGATAAATATGAAAATGATTTGGCAAAGTTTTGTACCGGAAACAATCATGTCCACAGTTCTAGAAAGAGTCGATCTTGAAGTTTGTGAATTACTGCCCAGTGACAAAACAATCATCTACATAAAAGAAGAAAGATGAATGGGACACTTTTTTTAATAAGGAAGATATTAGCAAAAGAGTTGCTACGTGAACTTTAACAATAAACTTTGACCGGTCAA
>VYYJ01001752.1:0-27446 GCA_021029165.1 Cyphoderus albinus
GAGTTAAAACGTGTTAAGGTAGGAAGAACAGACTTGTAACTAGCCTGATACTTTAAAACACGCAAATAAAGTTTATTATTATTATTATTATTATTATTATGTATGAATACGAGTCTTTTAGTACTTAAAATCAAAATGTTCGCCATTCTTTTTTTTTTTATTGTTTCTGGATGACTAAAAAAAGATATAATAGCAAACGCCAAAAAAAAAAAAGTTTAATAAACAAAGGACACCACAAAGATTGATACTACTGCAATTGTAGTAGTAACAACTCGATCCTCTATTTACTCACTCGAACGCGAACCAAAATACTATATACTCGAGTTTGTATAAATAAGTTTAAATGTGTAGTAGTACCTCGAATGAATAAATACCTAGTTTTGACGCCTATGCTGCTGATGCATGTAAAAAATATCTCGTGCTACTATTTTTAATATAAAATTCTCATAATATGCAACTCATTTTTAAAATTTTTTTTAGTAACTGATGAACGTCCCTGTTGTTGTTACGCGCAGGCGCAGTAAATAACGCATCGATTATCGCGACCTCGATTTAATACAAAATTCTTTTTATCTCTTTTATAAAGAAACGCATGAATGAAACTTCTTATCATCAGCACAGAGCAATAAGTGAGCAAAACGAACTTGCGTGTGTAAAGTAAAGTAATCAAAGAGAGCAACAGCATGCAGCAGCAGCTGCAGCATTAAAGTACCGTATTTACCGCTAATGAATTTTTCTATTTAAAAAAAATACATTTTAGTATAATGTGCGTAGTAATATTAAACTTTATCATTGATTAACGGTTTTTTTTTGCTAACTAAACAAGACGCTGCTGATTGATGCCGCATGCCGTTGTTTTTAGTCGCGCAATTCTATCTAATGGCACATATATTGACTCTCAGTAAATGTGTCCTCTCTTCTGTGTGCCTGCCTGCCTGTGCGTGAGTCTTTTTCTCATGAAATTTGATTGAAACGATTCTTTATATAATAATAATAATAATAATAATAATAATAATAATAATAATAATAATAATAATAATAATAATAAAAGTAGTCGCAGTAGTATATGAATGTGTAAAACCTTTTGTGTATCATAGGTTTATAGGCGTCTAACTAACTAACTGTAACTAAAATATTTTTTTCATTTTCAGTTTCTTTTTTCTTTTGTTTGCTTGCACACAAGGTCTTCCGTACAAAATCACAGGCATATAAATAGAATCAAATATAGCATGTCAAATCAAAAACCTAATCACCACATTTTATTGTATTATTTAAATTGCTTCTTTTTTTAAAGCGCATACTTTTTAGAGATAAGAAAAGCAAAATTATCTTTAAAATAATAATAATAATCAGGATAATATAATTTGTGTTATATATCGCTACAATAATTAATAAGTATATGTCTTAATAACTATTGGCAAAAATTTATGGCGCTAAAAAAAATCATTATTAAATACTAAAAATAATCGTCGTAAATGCTCGTTCTTTCTTTCTTTATCACTCTTCTTTTTTGTCATAATTGTCAAGATGTGTCATCATGATTTCTACACAGACATAGTGCGTCTAGTATAAGTAGCAGCAATATACAATTGATAAAATGGCAATAAACTCACATACACACAGCAACATTATTTTCCAAGAATAAAAAGAAGGAAAAACGATATTATTAAACGAAACATCTTGTTCTCAATATTAACGTTATGTATATGTTTTACTGTCAAACAAAGAGAAGATTCTCCTCCCCCTTATTTTTTCATACTTCTTACTAAATTAAAACTCAAAAACTCTTATGCAAAAAATTATTAATATAAAAATACCTCTTCTGCATTATTATTGCATGGACGAACAGAAAGAAAAAGCTTTGTGTAGTATAAAAATGATATCGAAATCGTTTTATATATACGTATCTATATAATAAAAGTAAATTCTCTCTCTCTCTCGACTCTTGCCGAATAATTATTATCATCTCATATCATCAGGCTACTATACTACTTCATTGTGCTGCTGCTGTTCGTTCGTGTACATACATATTGAAACCAAACAGAACTCGACTCCCTCCATCCCATCCATATAACGCTTACGCTTCTTCTTTCGCACTCTTTTTTTTGCACATTTACGATTACACAGAGGGACAGCGAGAGAGTAATGTAAAATATACAGCGCAGCGAAAGCGCTTTTATTATTATTATTATTATTATTAGCATGAGCCTCATATATGGGGTACCTTTTTATTACCAAGAACAAGATAATACACTGACTATCCATGACTATGCTACTGCTGCGCATACATACGAATTTAAAAGCAGTATAAAAAGCACTTAATATCATTGTAATGGTAACACAATATGTAACACATACGGATTATACTGATTATTATTTTTTAGATAACACACGTAAGCGTAAAAGGTGTTAAAACGCAATGTTATAACAAAACAAAAATAAAAAGCTCAAAGAAATCTGTTTATGTTACAAAACACAAAGAAAGAGATTCTTCTTCTTCCTCTCTCTTCTGTATGTAGTATTTAGAGTTTTAGAACAAAGTTATAAGAAGGTAAAACTGACTTACTAGGTAAAGGTAACCTGACCATCTACATAAAATAACTGATTTATCATGATGATGATGAGAGTTTTTCTTTTAAATACTCTTCAATATTATACCACTCTCAATACAACTCTCTCTGTCTGTTGTCTCTATCTCGCGCATTTTATTTTTCTTCTTCTTCTTCTTCTTCTCTCTCCTTCTTTCTAGATGCATCGATGATATTTATTTACGTTTCTACATACACATTTACCTTTTTCCCCCGATATAATATTAAACCATACTAACTACCATAATAAATATACGAGTACGTATACCTTTTTGCCACACACACATATTTAGTAGTAGTGACAAAACTACATGAACCCCTCCGTAATATCCACAAAAATGTAGTAGTAGTAGCGTATTTCTCTCTCTCTCACACACAAAAACCTGCCTTCCTTCACTACTTCTTTCGTACAATATGTGAATTGTGAAAAGTTACACATATAAGTATATACTATTTTGTACATATATCATAAGCTTTTCTTCTTTATACATGTACAAATCCATAATATGCAGTAAATATCCTTTACTTTATACATAGGAAATATGTCGAATATATATCTCCAACAAATGTGTTATTATTGAGAGGATAGTAAATTCTCTTCTTTCATTAATTTATAATATATGGAAAAAAAAGAAGTTTTAACAGCATCAATACTACCCCATCTTACACACACAGAGAATCTGCATATTATGTGTACTATATACAATTTAATAAAATCAAGTTTAAAACATTTGTATAATATAATATAGTACTTCAATATATAGAAAAACCTCTTTTAACAGAACAGAGAGAGAGAACAATAGATAGATAGAGAGAAACCTGTGCTGTGTGTTATCCACTGTAAGTTCACAGTCTGTAACACTGCTGTGTGTTTAAAAGAGTAAGTATAAAAAAAAAAAAACTTTAAAGAAGAATAAAAAAAAAGAAAACCTTCCTTAATATATCCTTAATATTAAAATTTACACATTGCCTTTTATAATATTTTTCTTTACTCTCGTCATCATCAGAAGAGTCAGAGTCAGAGATACTCGTCATTCGCTCGCTCGCTTTTTTTTCTCTCTCTCTCTTACTTATGTGTATGTGTCGTTCTTATTCATTACCACCATCCACCACCTCCATCATCATCGTTAAAAACTAAAGAAATCTTAAAAAGCACATTACACAGAGAGATATCGAGGGATAATAGTAAAAAAGTTTTTAATATACATACTTATGTATAATAAACCCAATAATAAACCACCATACACTAACTGATACACCATCATTCTTAATAAAATCCAATCCACTTATTACTTATACGTTAAACAAGAAAACCAGAAATCTTCAAATTATCTTATTCGTGTATGTGTGTGTGTAAAAAAAATTTTTAACTCGAATCAACTCATCGTCATAAAATTATTATTATTCATTTTCATTCAATATAATATTCTCTTATCCCCCTCACCACTTTAATTTAAATATTATTACTATTATTTTAAAGAAAGAAAGAAATATTTTTTTTTGTAGTAGAAATATTTTAAAAAAGAAAGAAGTTTTTATACATATAAAAATTGTAAGGGCTCTTTTCTTTTCAAATCAGAAAGAAGGAGAAGGAGAAAGAAAGAAAATCGTTTTCCAAAGAAAGAAATTAAAATTAAGGAAAGGGAGAAGAAAGAAGTCGAAGAGGGAGAAGAAAAACCGTGAGTGTGTGAGTTCGAGAGAGTTTTTCATTTATTATTATTGTTAAATATACTGAAGAAAGAAAGAAAGAAAGAAAGAAAGAAATTTTTATAAACTCGGAGGTTTCTTAATCGTCTTTAAAAAAAAATCTCAGCACTGTTTTTTTTAACAAGGAATCTTTTTTTGAAGAGGTATCAAACAAAATATTAAAATAGTTTTTAATACCTATTCACGACATTCGCGTTGAGTTTTTTACGTTCCAGTATTTTTAAATCACTTTTAAAACTGGAACTTGTTTAATTAATTCACATTTAATAAGAAGCGTTTTCTCGTTTTCAAATTACATAAGCGAATGTGGGATTTAAACAAATGTAAAAATGAAGAAGAATTTTTAAAAAAATTAAATTAAAACTTACACGCAGAGGTTAATAAACTTCCTCAGACCTGGAACTGCTTCGTTTGTCGGGTGCTTTCAAAAAAAAAAAGATTTTCCCCTTTTCGAATTCTCCAGCCAGCAGAACTTTTCTTTCGATAACAATAACAAACAAACGACTGACTGACAGAGAAATTACAAATTAAAACTCTTCTCCAGCCACCTCTCTTTAAAAACAACTTTTCGAAAATTAAAAATTAAACAAAGTGTTTACTGACGACTGACTGAACCACTGAAATTATTTTTAAGAACAAAAACAAAAGGTCACAAGAGTTCAGATTTTCAGAGTTTCCAAGTGAACTCACTACAAAATCAAAAACAAAACAAAACAAAAATATCAAAAGCTCAGCTCAAGCTCTCGTCTCAACGTTTCCAGTTTTCTTCTACTTCAACAAGTTCAAGTCTCTCAGCCAGTCAGTAGCCATCAGCTGTGAATTCCTTTTTTGTTTTTCCTCGACCGAGATAGAAAAATCGACCTGCGTCGTCAAGTCTCACAATTTCAATTAATTTCAATTTACCAAAAGAAAAAGCTATAAATAAAAACTAAATAAAATCTGATAAGATTTTAAAAAAATTATTATTAAGTTTTCTCTGTTTTTAAGATAAACCGAAAAAAAGTGTTTTATATTATAACTTTTAAATAAAAAATTAATTTTTTTACACACAGGAAGGAAGAAGAGGAAAAAACCCGAGAGTTTCTGTTTCTGTTGTTTAAAAAAATCATCACAAAAATTTTAAAAAGAAAACGCTGCCTGTTGCAATCAAGAAGAGCAAAGACGCTAGACGCTGCTGTGTTAACTGGAGGAATAAGAAGAGAAAAGCAAAATTGTCTCCGGACAGAGTGAAAGTGTTGCAAAAAATAAGCAAGAAGAAACAAAACACGCCCGTGTTAAATTAACGCCAAATAAAACGACGAACGCTCTGATTTTGAGAAGGTAAAGCTCACTCGATCAACCGACATCGACATCTAGCCAGTACTCGCGTGCGTGACTATTAAAGTTCGAAAGATTATGATGGCAATTATCAACGGCTCCGCCAACAATTCATCATCAAGCACAAGCAACAATAAACTGAGCTCAAGCGGTAGTGGCAACACGATTATCCAACAACAGCAACAACATCAACAGTCATCTGGAACGTCTTCCTGTACCTCGGCGATGATCATGGCGATGGAGGATGAGAACGTGATTTGTCCGCTTTGCATGGAGAACTTTGACATTGATGACAGGTCGTTTTTCCCGTGCACCTGTGGTTATCAGATCTGTCGTTTCTGTTGGCACCGGATACGATCCGAGTCGGACGACCAGAATGGTCTGTGTCCAGCGTGCCGGAAGCAGTACACGGAGAACCCGGCGACGTTTAAGCCGCTCAGCTCGGAGGACATCCAGAAGCTGAAACTGCAGAAGCGTCAGAAAGACCAGCAGAAGAAGCAAAAGTCGGAGAACGGGAAACGACATCTCGCTGACCTCAGGGTCGTGCAGAAGAACCTCGTGTTTGTCGTGGGGATTAGCCCAAAGATCGCGGACCCGGACACGCTCAAGAAGAACGAGTTCTTTGGCAAGTTTGGGAAGATTCACAAGGTCGTCGTCAATCCTTGCTTGCAGGTAAGTAAAAAAAAAGTTTTTAAAGGACAAGAACAATGACATAGTTTTAATTACTTTTTACTTTATATCACTCTGTTGCTTAAGATTTTATATACTGAGTGAGTGACGGTTTTTTGTTTGTTTTTGTTCAGGGCACGACGGCGTCAGCGTACATAACGTACATGCGTCATGATGATGCTCTAAGGGCGATCCAGTCTGTGAATAACATCCCATTCGATGGCAAGACGATCAAGGTGTCACTGGGAACGACAAAGTGAGACGACGATTAGCAAATCGATGAAAAAAATAGAAAATTAAATGAGCATTTGTTAAATATGAAATTTGCTAATTTGCGCTTTTGACTTTGTTTTTTCTTGTCTAGGTACTGCTCTCACTTCATGAGGAACCAGTCGTGTCCTAAGACGGAGTGCATGTACCTCCACCACTACGGAGATAGTGTATGTCATTGATTATTATTAGTTTTTTTTATTTATTCAAAATTCTAAATTATTTTTGAGTGTAATATAAAATTATTAAAAAAAATTTTAAAAAATTAGGAGGCGAGCTTTACGAAGGAGGACATGCAGGCTGGAAAGCACCAGGAGTACGAAAAGAAACTCAGTAAGAAACAAGAAACTCAGAATTAAAAACTCTAAAAATAATTCATACCATTGATTTTAAACGTTTTCGTTTTTTATTCCCCTCTCTGTTTGTTTAGTCGACGAGTTCAACACGCACCAGAACAACAATAATAATAACGAAACTAGTAGCAGCGGCGGCGGAGGCTCTTCATCATCATCTACCACCACCACGACAACCACGTCAGGGTTTGCGTCTTCGAATAGTAGTAGTAGTGTTGGAGGTGGTGGTTCCTCCTCGTTACCGACAACATCGTCGTCATCAGGAGGAGGAGGAGGAGGCAAAGATCAGAAGGCAGCGGTCGTCAAAGGCACTCATCACACTCGAAGTATCAGCAACGGAAGTTCGATCCAGCAGGGTGTGTCGTACAGTACGAAACTCCTCGTCAACTCAGCACCGTCGTCGTCGTCGTCGACGAGTTCACTCCAGCAGCAGCGTCAGTCTCAGTCTCCACCTTCTTCACAACAGTCAAAGCATCAGGGACAACAACCGAGGCCGCCGCACTCTCAGTCTCAGGCTATCACCACCACAGCGTCAACAAAGTCATTGGACGGGATTTCCTCAGCGACCTCACTTCTCGAGCACACTCACATCTCTTCTTCGCCGAGTTCCTCGTCGGGGTCGTCGGATGAAGACCTGAGGCGGGCGTCGGCGAGAGCGAGGAGAAGAGAGGCGGGTGAGGTGGACGAGGAGGATGAGGAAGATGATGATGAGGAGGATGACGATGATGAAGAGGAGGAGGAGGAAGAGGACGATGATGACGAAGTGGAGGTTTGTGGAAGTGGTCAAGTAGATGTCGATGAAGATGTAGACGATGTTGTACAGAGGATCAGAGACAGACAAAAGATTATATCATCAGCAGCAGTAGCAGCACCAGACTCGTCGCAACTCCACAACAATCAGAGCCACAACAACCACCTCCACCATCAACACCACCAGTTCCAGAACCATCTCCACCAAGACACAAGACAGCCGCCATCATCATTCGAGTCATCGTCATTAGCAGCACGCCGCCTCTTGGATGACCAGTTCGAGCTCGACTTTGACCCGTTTCACGAGACCCAGAAGGCGTTCGAGCAAATCATCAACGAGCAGGTGGGCGGACGAGGAGGCGGACGAGACAGCAACGGAAGCTCAGACCTCATCAGCCAGATACAACAGCAACAGCAGCAACACTCATCGAACAACAGTCACCACCAAAACCATCTACATCATCAGCACGCACAGCAGTCACATCTTCAACAGCTCCAGGAACAGAACTCGATTCTCAGGAGGTTCATCAAACCGGAAGGAGGAGATGCGTCTGCTCCTCCGACGCCACTTGTCAACGGTGGGGGTAGCAGCAGTGGTGGGTATTTGTTGGGTAAGTGCTCAATTTAAAAAAAAAACGGTTTTATTTTTTGGATTTTTTATTTTTTTTATTTATTTTGCCAACTCTTCCCATTTCTTTCTCCACAGGCTTCCACGCACAACAGAATCAGCAGCCTCCACACCAATCATCAGCCTACGCGCAGCAGCAGCAGCAGGCGCAAAATTCTCTCCTCCTGGACTTTTTTAACACCTACAATTACAAGAGCAGCAGCAGCAGCGTCCTTCCCCCCTCCTCATCTGTGGCTCCATCCTCCACCTCCAGCTCGCATCACCCCTCCCAACAACAACATCATCATCACGCCCAACAACAACACCACCACCACGTTCAATCCACACCTCCAGGAATCCCACCCCCACCCGGTTTCACACCCCAACAACAACAACAGCAGCATCCGCAGCAACCTCATCACCATCAGCAGCAGCAGCAGCATCATCCTCCACAGTCATCCATGCTCCTAGACAAGCTCTCCAGCAGGACACTTTTGAATGGAGTGGGTGGTCACAGTGCGTGGCTGGACGATGTCACTGGAGTACCCTCCTCCTCCACGACTACCGCTGCAGACTGGATGGCTCTTGACCCGGCGATTATCTTTTCGAAAAATAGCGCTGCACGAGAACAACAGATTAGCACAACAGCAACAGCAACGGAGACTGTTGATTGATAATCCTCTCCACGGTATTTTTGGCACTGGAAGTGGAATTCACCATCAGCAAGCGATTCAGTTGGGACTTGGAGGTGGTAGTGCCGCGCCGGCGTCGGTGCCAGCGGGATTTCCTCCTCAACAGCAGCAAACTCAGGCACAAGTGGTCGCGCCTGGATTTCATCCGTTGTTGAGGTGAGTTGAAAGTAAAAAAAATTGATTTTAATTTTTCTGGAATGAATTGTATTAACACTGGAATGTATAATTCCTCCTCTCATCGTAGACCCACACCGACAGCAGTGCAACCTACCCCACAGACGCAACCTCCTCAGCAACAGCAACAATCATCAGTACTCACCCAACAGCAGCAACAGCAACAGACGTATTTCACCCAGCAACAGCAGCAGAGGCTCGTGGCTGCAGCAGCCCAACAAGCAGCGGCTGCCGCCGCCGCAGCAGCAGCAGCAGCAAATAACGGCTCAGCATTTTTCCCAGCCCCGCAACAACCGCAAAGATTTTATGGAGCCCCTCCGTCAGCCCCCACCACCTCAATGCAGCAGCAACAGCAGCCGACAGTAGTAGTGGGAGGAGCTCAGTCCTCCCAGTCATCCTCATCTTCCTCAGTGGTCACTACCCCACCACCTCCCGGGTTCGGAGGTCTCGTGAACAACAACTTTAGTAAACAGCACGCAGCAGCGGTCGCAGCCGCTCACCAGTTCCAGCAGTTCCAGCTCCAACAGATGCACACAGCGGCTGGAGGAGGCAGCACCGGAGAAAGCCGGGCTCTCAACGCTTCGTCCAGTTTCTTTCCCTTTTAAATCGTGTGTGTTAAAAAAACACATTTTCATTTTTTATCAAAAAAAAAAACTGGACATAATTTTTTTTTATTCTGTAAAAAGAAAATGGTGTTTTAAAAGAAACGCTGCTCTGGTGAATCTTTTTTCGATGATGTGCAATTAATTTTTACATATAAATATTTCGTTGTCCAAACAAAACAGAAAAAGTTTTTTTTTATTATTGTAAACGAATATGATATAATTTTTTTTCTGCGGGGAAAAAGGAAAAAATTTTTTTAAATAGGAAAAAAAAATCGTGTATAAAAACAGATGAATTATTTATCGGGGGTGAGGGTGGGTGGGTTGGATGTATTAAAAAAACCGATCGAAAAACCTGAGAGATGTTTAAATAAGAAGCAACGGTAACGGTGATTTTTTTTTTGTTCTTGTTGTTGTTCCTCCAAAAAAAAAATATTTTATTATTTTTTAGGCTTTTAAAAAAAATATCACAATGAAAAAAAGATAAATCACCGCGCGGAGGTTTCGATAAAAATGAGAGTGCTGTGTGTGTGTGTGTCCTGTGTAGTTAGTGTATCGTAGAGAATCATGAATATTCTGTTCTACGATAATATATAATATGATGAGGTGAGGTGAGTGAGTGGGTGGATATTTAAAAGAGTGGAGGATTTTGGAGTGGTCTGAAGATAATATATCGTCGTCTTCGTGGTGGTGTTGTCGTTGTTGTTGTAATAAAGAAAAATTCTTTTTAAGAAAAAAATGAATAAATCGCGTGTTTAAAAAAGAAAACAATTTTTTTCCCTTCTTCTGTCAGAAAAAATACAAGTGTATGATATTTAAAAAAATAAAATTAAAAAAAAACTCTGATCATAATAAATGATGTTAAACATTGATGAAGAAAAAGAAATTTTGAAGACATGTGCTGCATGTGGAATGTGTTAATGTAAAGAGAAAGAAAAAAACAAACAAAATCGATATTGTATAAAGAAAAACGTTTTTTTTTTGTTGGTGGGGGAAAGAAAATAAGATGAGAGTGGTGAGATGAGATGATGATAAAGAAAATTGAAAAAAAAAATGTTTAGAGTTTTTTTTAAATATTAATTTGATGTCCATACTAAATGTGACCGAACGCATAAAACTTTCATAATATGATTCATTCAAATCATATCTTCAATATAAGATCGAGTTAAGGGAGCGAGCAAGCAAGCAAGCACGGTTGGCCGACCATTTTTTTATGAATGAAAATTTATTTACTCTTTTCTATGATTTCCACGTATTTTTTTTTACTACGAGCTTTGATATGTGAAGTGTTTCCATTAGGTTTGAGCTGTGGCCATTGTTAGAAATCACTACCTTAACTGGATCCAACGCTGATTTTACTGATATTTTTTTAGCGGCGACTGCAGCCGCTCTGGCTTATATCTACTTGTAATTATACATGTATAATCATATATTTATGCATAGGCCTATCACTGTGTCACTACTGCCGAGAACGTGAAACCTTTTTTTTACTACGATTTTATTTATTTTTTGTATCATAATAAAAATTTAAGTGGATTCAAATTATTAATTTTTTTTCATTAGAGTTTTTATTATTATTTTTTGATGAATTCACACTCCATTGTTAGTATATTATTGTGGCAATGTAATATTTATTTTATACAATACCCACATACTTAAAATGTTTTACATCGGAAACAAAAATGTATTTAATTTTTTCATACTACTACTGACTCTTTGTTTTCATTCATCTTACAATATCGCTTCACTCTTTCTGCTTCTTCCTCACTTTTTTTCTTCTAGTTTTTACACTACTTTATAAAGGAATTTTCATTATTTTTACATAATTTAATTTTTTTTTTATCTAAATACAATCGAACTTAAAATTTGATGTTATTGTTAACACTGTTCTTGTTACGTTGATTGATAAGCAATCATCGGATTTTTATTTATTTAAATTCTTGAAAACGTGTGTTGAGTGTGACTCTCTGCTACTATTTGAGAAACTTGAACAGGTTCTTGGCAGCCTTGAAAAAAAAATATTAAAAATTCAATTAGATTGAGATTTAAGTTTGAGGATAATTTTAAAAATTCATGGGCTGCTGTATATATTTCAGAAACACTTACGCAATGGTCGACGCAGTGGAAATAGTCGATAACTATCATCAGAAGAAAAAGGAAAGACAAGAAAAATTAGCACAAAATTAGAGTTTTTATATTATCCACATACATTTTTATTACATTCATATTTCAAATTGATAAAAAAAATGCATTTATGCAAACTGGGAGACAAAAAAAGTGCCACCACATAAGGTTCGAAATATATATTTATTTTTTTTAATTTAAAAGAAAACTTACCCTCCTCTACGCAAGTCTCAGCGGTCTTGGTTTTGGAGTTGACCCGGTCATTGCACGTGTTCAACTTATCAAGCAGCTCAGTGCACTTGGAGGTCGCGCGGCACTCGTCACGGAGCTTTTCATAGGGGTCCTACACACACACAAAAATACAAATAAATATTGTAATGTTATAAAATATTAAAATATATCTTTAAACTGATTTGTTTTCTATAATATGAATTTTTAAAAGCAAATTTATTTATTGACCTCTAATTCCTCCTCTTCCTCAGCCCCAGCGCCTGCAGCCTCGATCTCCTTTTTCGACATTTCGATTTTTTATTTATTTTTTTATTTGCGGTTTTCTCGAACCTTTTATTTTTTTGAAAAATGTTTTTCTCCAGGTGCCCGTGCTCTCTCTCAGTCGAAATGGGTGAAGAAGAATAAAAATGATTCTCTCTTATTCCTATCGAGTTATCAGCAGGGAAAATATGACTATATCATGAATATACATACACGGTGGTTTTAGCGATTACACACCAGATAATGTATTAAAGTAAATGGATAAAACTCTAAGGGGAATAAGAACCATGGATTTTATATATTAGTGTGCAATTCATATACACAGAATCTTTCCTTCATGTTTTTTCAGTACAGTCTCCACCATTCCTCCAAACAATATAATGATACCTAAAATCTTATGCTGCTGCTTCTGCTGCTGGTGATATTTATCATTTACACATAATATATCTTGTTCACAGGTCAGTAATGTACTCTCCTTCGGGTTCTCTCCGAAAAAAAAAGTTCTCTTTTTTTCGCACCATGATTACTTACCAACTTCCCTAACCCATAATAACCCATGGAACCGATGGAACCTCTCTTTCTCTGCCACTTTACTTTATAGATAGGTAATACAGAACGTACTCAAGTGTAAGGTAAGAAAGAAAGAAGCGATTAGTTCCAACGTTCGAGAGTAGATCGCAGTGGCTGTCGGTGTCTCTGTTTGCTTGGCGTCTCTCTCTTCTCTCTTCTCTCTTTGTAAATTTTACAGGATTCATAAAACTCACGCACAAGAAGACTGTAAAAAAGGCTCGAAAGCGCGTTCGTTCTTCTTCACATAAAAACTCATTCAAGTTTTACAGAGAGCGAGCTGCTGCTGCTGCCGCCACAACCGTTTTTCTCAGAGCTCATCAGACATCTCATGAATGAATGAGCAGAAGAAGAAGAAAAGAAGAAATAAAATTCTATTCATGATATCACGTCACGTCACACATTCTCTCTCTGACTGAGAAAAAATCTTCACCGTGATCAAATCATCCGTGAAACTGGTTTCATTTTTTATTATTATTTTTTTTTGTGGGTTTTTACGTTGTTACGTTGGTTTATATGTAGGTAATTTTAAAACTTATGTGTGTTTGTGTACTATGTACTTTTTTTTTCATGCAGACACGCTGTATTAAGGTAATTATTTATATGATTGCTTATCATCATCCCAGTCATCATTCCAAATTATTGTATCCGATCTAAGTAGGTCTCTACTGCATAATATAAAAACAAAAACCAAGACAAAGAAAGAAAGAAAGACTTTCTCTCTGTCTCTCTCTCTCTCTCTAACTTTTTCCTCTTTCTCCTCCTCCCCTCAAAAATCGGTTTCCCCATGCTGACGTGTCTCTCACTCTCAGTTCTCTATGCAGAAAGAAAGAAACACGTCCCCATAATAATTTAGTAAAAATAAGAAAAACAAATCGAAACAAAGAGAAGGAAGAGAAAAAAAGAAGATTTATATTGATTCATTTGATGTCTCAGCTTGCCCCATTTCTTTTAATATAAACACAAGAAGGGGGCTACCACGTTGAACGTGGAGGTAGTTCGTTTTTAGTTGTTAACGAAACCCACTGACTGAGCACAAACGTGAGCAAAGCTAAACGTTAAATGTCTTAAAGAGTAATGCTCTTAGCCACTTGACCGTTGAAGGTTCGTTGCTGGTTTTTGGTTACTAATGAAACAATTGGAAACACGACAATGAAGAAAGCATGAATGAACGTAGTAGAACGTAGTAAATCCAATTTTTTTCTCAAATCCGGACTCCAGTTAGTCAAATATCAAGTTGATGATCTGTTACATATTTTTTTTATACCTGCCTGTCGCTCTGCTACATAAATATACACAACAGATATAAGTCCCTGTGTGTCAAGGTCATGAGATGATGTTGCCAATTTAATGTAAATAGTATTGGTATGCTTGACGTATGTAAAAAATATATAAATAAAGAGACCGACCCGACCACGAACGATGACGATCATGATCACACCGCAATAAAGGAAATTATATTAGTATAAATATAACAAGAACAATTTCCTCCTCAACATCTTTTTTTAGCAAATAATTTTATGCATAAAAAATTATTTTTTTTCTAACAAAAAGGACCTTGTCCCGGTGAACCGATTTTTATTGTTGTATTTTTGCACCACAACCCGACAAAAACAAAATAAGTTGGCGACAATGAGAAAACGAGATGAGGGAAATGAAATGAAGTAACAATGGCGTGTCACTCACAGCAGTGATGTCAGCAATTAAAAAGTTTGTTTTTGTGAATGACAAAAATAAAAAATAAAAAATAAAAAATACAAACGGTTCATTGCGCCATTCATTATTGCGTCACAGTGAGTAAGTTAGTTAGTCACAACGAGGAGAACAAGAAGAAAAAAAAAACGCAAGCAAGCAAGCATGTCCCGTTCATTAAAAAAAATAAGAAGAATTTCCGTCTGTCAAGGTGGTTTTGTGTGTTACGTAACTCGGTGGTTGGTGGCTGTGGTGGTGGTGTTGCGTAATGAAAGGAAAAATTGTATAATAATAATCGTTTACGGATATACGGATGATCGCGTGATGATGATTATGGTGGTGGTGGTGATGGTGGTGTTGATGATGCACTTGCACTTAAATACATACAAATAATTTGCAATCAAAAGAAATGACCTAGATAAGAATTAACTATAGTAATAAAAGAATAACTTCCGGCTATATGTATCGAATTATTTATATAAGAAAAAAGATTATAATTAAAAAAAGGTTAAAAAATTCTGTTCTTGTTGTTGTCCTGCTCCTGCTGCTGCTGATGAGTGATTATTAAAAGAGTGTGTGGGATTACTAACTTCAGATATGCGTGTGTATAAAGATCAAAACCCTGTCATTCATTATTATTATCATCGAAAGTGCAAAAAAAAAGAAAAAAACGAAGAACGCAAAAGACGCTATCTGCACTCTGTTTAAAAAAAATAAAAAATTTGAATGTCGATAAGAAGACGCATAATATTTATATTTTAGCACCTTCACACACTGACACGGTCGTGTGGCGGCAGCCCTCTTACATGACAGTGCCGCAGTGATCAGTAACTATATCGCTGTAACAGTCGAGACGATGACAACAATGACAGAAAGGAAGGAAGGACGATGAAAATTTAAAAAGTGAGTCACCTTGAGCTTGTGGTGCAGTGAGTGAGTGAACGAACGATCGAGGAGGTAAGAAGTATCTCAGAGAATTAAGAGAGATGAGGTAGAGAAGAGAGGTATGCAGATTAATGGGTCAAAGTCAAAAAAATTAAAAAAAAAAAAGATGAGGACTTGAGGACACTGACTGAGGATATGAAATGATAAGGATATATAGTACATATCATTATGCCACCTCTGCTTTTAATATGCCATTCTTCTTTCTGTTATATAAAAAAAACTTTCACTCAATGTCATCATTGCGTCGTCTTTGTCTTTGTTATTGCTGTTGCTGCTCAGAGGAGTCATCATGACGTTTCAGGATTTTACCTTACTAAAACTCTACATATACGTCATCACATATAGTAATCATGAATTTATTTTTTGTCGTAATCATATTATTTTATTTCACTCTTACATTTCGTCTTCTTATAAATGTACCATATAAATATTATTGGCTTTAACTTCTCCCCTCAAAAGAATACCTCTCAAATATTCGATCCGCCAAAAATTGTTGAAGTTATATATATCGACTCTCAAATTCGGTTTGAACATTACCAAATAACCTACGTATAACACACACATAACAAAATACATATACATAATAATTTTTTCTGTAGAAAAGAGTAGAAAAGGTTAAAAAACGAGCGCTTTGAAAACAGGTAAACGGTTAAAAGAGAAAAAAACGTAACGTGTTTCGCATATATAATATATTGACCACATATATAGTATAGAATGTAACAAAGTCAAGGGAGCTGTTGCTTTTGCTACTGCTGCTTTCTTTGTTGGTTCCTCTATCTTATATACTACTACCTGCTTCTTAAACCCTCGTCTCATCTCTCGTCATTCTCGTCTAGTTTTATTCAAATAAAATTCGAAAACGTGATCGAGAGCACGGGCCAACAAAACAAAAATTTCATTTTAGCAGACATAAAGCGCTTTGTATAGAGAGCATTTAGCGTAAGCACATATATGATATATAAAAGTTATTATTACAAAAAGCTATATATGTTGCCATTGCTAGGATACAAGAAGAAAAAACGAAAACGTATTTAAAAATTCACGTTTCTTCATCATGTTTTCAAACCGACTGCTGCTAGCCCAACAACAAAAGGCAGGTGTGTGCGAGTGAGTTGAGTTGGGGTTTAGTAAAATACAAATTCCCTTCTTCATATGCACACGCACCTGTTTCTTCTTTATTTAAATATTTTTTGTTTTATACTACTACTACTACTACTACACACGTTTCTCTATCTCTCTAATGTGTAGTTTAGCTCCTCGTTTTACACCTTTTTTTATTAAGATTTTAAATACGTTACATTTCCAAAAACTTCGATACAGAGAATGATGATGAGTTTTTTTAAAGACTAAATTCGCATCTGTTATAATAATCAACTACATAAGTTGGTGAGAGGTATGGAGTCGTCTATGGTTGGATATATATCGGGGGCTCCAAAAGTAATGGATGATATAACAATTGGTTGATATCAATTACTTTTTTGGGCCACCCGATATTAGATAAAATTTGACTATTACATATATGAAACAAATAATTTGCGGAATATAAGTTTGAAGTGATAAGTTCGTCCGTTCATCCTTTGTACTTTTCTATATACCGTCTAGTTAAGAAAAGGTCGATAGATATAAATAACATGATAAAATGTAATAGCTTGATTTCTGGACCAGACTGTATATAAATGCGAATCGATTTCGCATAATAAAAAAGCATAATAAATACATCGAAGGGTCGTAAAGTATTACTTTTGGGCCCTGACACATTAAAGCCGTTAGAAATAACGATAATTTTTTGAGTGTATATAACAGTGAAGGATCGCGGTACCGTTGCGTCGTTTGCTGTCTATATATACAGTGGAGTCTCGCCATAATTGCACCCAAAAGGGTGAGAAAATTATATTATATGGAAGTGCAACTATATTTCGAGACTATTAATCCCAAGAGTGTCGATGGCCTTTCTTTACTTGTAAAGTAACAACAATTAACAAACAGCATATTATTTATCTATTTCTCCTTAGTTGCTGCTGCTGCTGCTGCTGCTGCTGCTCGATACCCTCCTTTTTAGATGAGCCATACGCAGCTACCACCACCGGTAGCTCTGCTGTATCGTGCTGCTGCTGCTGCTGCTGCTTCCCTGTTTTTCAATGTTGTTGGCCCTGCCCTCCTGCCTCACTGACTTTCGAGTGAGTACGAATAAAAGGGTAACAAACAAACAAGCAACAGCAACAATGAATTGAATTCTCTCTCTCTCTCTCTCCTGATCACCATATCATAATATTCTCAATCTCTTCAGTCGCCACACAGAGCAACCACACAGGCACACACTTTAACATGATGAACATCATGAAGCAACATCACATCATCATAGTTAACGTCGTAAGTATTAACCGTGACACGTATAAATAAAAACATTATGTGAAGGTGAAGTTGAGTAAAAAAATCTCCTTCCTCCTCCTATTATTAATTTTGGGGGGTGTTGCTGGGCTCTCTATACACACACATTTTCGTGTTAAATAAAAGCAAATTTTTTTTTCTCTCTCTCTACTTTTCGGCAAAAAAACAGCAAGGCAAGGGAAGGATGTGCTGAAGAAGAAGCGTCTCTGTTCTGCGTGTCCTACTGCTTTCAAACCTTTTTTTTTTTTTTTTTTGCTATTTAGTAACGCAGAGATGATGATGAGACTGAATAGTAGTAGTATGAAAAATTATTCCGCATTCGATTTTTAAACATGAATGCATGCACACCTTTGTGCATATATAACATGATATGATAAGCTGAAGAAGAAGAAGCGTCTCTCTCATCTCCCTTTTTGTTGAAGCAACAATGTTGCTTTGCCTCTCTCTCTCTCTCTGCAGGTAGGTATTATTATTATTATAAATGCACGCAGGAAATTGCATATAATATCGAGAATGTGGGATGCAGAGAGGAGAAAATAATAGTACGAGAGACGCTATAACGCTGATGATATGATGATGGTGCCGCACTAGCCCACTAGTACCTCCTCCACAAACAAACAAAATATAATAATAATAATATGAAAATATTTTTCAAAGGCCCTCTTCAAATTTTTTAAACCTCTCTCTCACACATGCAAGCAAAACAAATCCTCGCTATACAATTTTTTTTTCATATCATATATTTCATTATCGTACGATGATAATCCACTGTTATCCACCAGTACTGCATTTAGTAGTACTTATTCATACTGGCTGACCTTAAAAAAATTCTGTTAAAAAAAAACTACCTGTTTTATTAATTCATTGTACTCTAAGTACTGTGTGCCGAGTGAGCGTTCATTATTAAATACTATTGAAATCAATATCGCTCAAATCGACAAAGACGCCAGTGAGTGAGTGAGTCAGAAGTGTGTGCCTGAAAGGAATCTCAAGAAAAAAAAGAAGTCTTCAGGTCAGATGGGTTTCCGGGAAATCCCTGTGTATGTATATGGAAGTCACAGCATCATCAACAGGTGCGCGGCGCATAGTAGATGAGCTCAAGAAGTAGTCAACAAGAAACCACAACGCATCTTAAACAACGTCACTGCTGTTGCTCTGGTGACCTACTTTGTTTAGTGGTTGGTTGGTTGAGTGAGTAGTGTTACAGTGACCTGGAAAGCGTTTCCAGTAGTGAGTACGACAACGTGGATGGTGGAGGTCCAAGTTGTAGTAGTGGTGTAGTGGCTGGCGGCGTCCACGATTTTATATTTTCCAAAATAGCAAGTTCTTTTCTGTGAAAAAAAAATATCCCAGATTTTTTACTTTTATTTTCAATCAACCATCAACGATGGACGCGGTACTCGGGCCCGTCCTCCGGTACTATGACTGGCTTTTCAACGAGATGAGGGGTACAGTGGAGAAAAAAATTTATCAAACTTTTATTTTTTAAATCATTTTTAAATTTAATTTTTTTTTAAATTGAATTAATTTTTATAGACCCCCGCGTCGACTCCTACCCCCTGATGAGTTCTCCATTCCCGACGCTCTCGATCTGCCTCACGTATGCGCTCATCGTGAAAAAGATTGGGCCAGCGTTCATGAAGAACCGACCTGCCTTCCAGCTCCGCGTTCCCATCATCGTTTATAACCTCTTCCAGGTCATCTTGTCTACGTGGCTTTTCTAGTGAGAGAGAACTCTGATTTATTAATTTTTTAATTCATTTTTATAAAATACGAGACTTTCTTTTTTCTATGAATTTTTTTTATTATCGTTTTTTTTTCGAATGCCATGTAATATAGTGAGTATGGAATGAGCGGGTGGTTCCGGGGTTACAGCTACAAGTAAGCGATATAAAAAAAAATAATTCAAAAAAATCTTTAAATGATATAGGTTAAAATAAATTTAAATGCTTAATGAAAGGTGCCAGCCCGTGGACTACTCCCAGAACGAAATGGCTCTCAGGATGGTGAACGTCTGCTGGTTCTACTACTTCTCCAAGTTTACCGAGTTTTTTGATACGGTGAGTTTTTCATGCTTGGAATGAAGTTTAATGCAGTTTAAAATGTATTTTTTGAAAGTGTTTTAATTTTTTACAAGTGAGTTGTAGCTGGGTTAAAGTGGTTGATTGTGTGGTTTATAAGAGTTTATACGGGTCTTATAGTAATTTATAGGAGTTTTATTGTGAGGTTATTGGATTCATTTTTAAGTGATTTTAGTGTCACGGATAAGTTACAGTTTATAGATAAGCCTAAAAATGGATACTAACTAAGATAAAACGTGAACTCGAGTTTTAAAACTTTTAAATCGACTCCGGTATGCCGAATTTATGGCGAAGAAAAGTTTAAATCATATTTCTCTATTTTAACCATTTAAAACCTCAGTTTAACTCTCATTGAATCTTGTTTAAAACCCTGATAAACCCGAATTGAGATTTTAGTCTAAAAGTTTAAATTATTATTAAGTATTTCTAGTTTAAATTTTTAAAAACCTCAATTAACTCTCATTGACTCCTGCGTAAAACCCGTAAACCCAATGATGAGAAAAAACGTTGAAACGTGTGAAATAAGTTGATTTTTATTAAACCATGAGTTAATCATGGCGAAGAAAAGTTGAAAGAAAATCATAATTCTCTATTTTAATCATTTTAAACCTCGGTTTAACTCTCATTGAATCATGTTTAAAACCATGATAAACCCGAATTGGGAATTTAGTCTAAAAGTTTAAATCATTATAAAGTATTTCTAGTTTCAATTTTTAAAAACCTCAATTAACTCTCATTGACTCCTGTGTAAAACCATACGTTGAAACGTGTGAATAAGTTGATTTGTATTAAACCCTGAGTTAATAGTAGTTAAACATTGTGTCATCATGGTTGAAATTCAAGTGTTTTTTTTTTGCAATTCTGCAAAATACATTTTTATACCTTTTTCATTGAAAATTTCTGTTTATTATTATTATTTTCTGTGTGCAGTTCTTTTTCATCCTACGTAAGAAAGAGAACCACGTGAGCGCGTTGCACGTGATCCACCACGGGATAATGCCGATGTCAGTATGGTTTGGAGTCAAGTTCACTCCTGGTGGTCACTCGACCTTTTTCAGCTTGCTCAACACGTTCGTTCACATCTGGATGTACCTCTACTACCTACTTGCAGGTATGCGCCAAAAATTACATTCTATCAGCAATTTTTTTTTTAATATCTCTAACTTTCTTTATTCTCCCCCCGCGAAGCCCTCGGTCCCCGTTACCAGCGTTACCTGTGGTGGAAGAAGCACCTGACAACTCTCCAGATAATCCAGTTCATCGGCATCGCCGGCCACTCGTTCCAGCTGCTGTTCATCGAGTGCCGCTACCCGAAAGCTTTTGTCTGGTGGATCGGTTGCCATGGTCTCCTGTTCCTCGTCCTCTTCTCCAAGTTCTACCGGGTCACGTACCTCGCCAACCAGGAGAAGAAACGAATCCGGAAGCTCGAGCAAGAGAAACTCGAGCAGCAGCACCAAGAGAAACTGTTGCTAGAGCAACAAGCGGAATTAGAGGAAGATGGGAACAACAACCTGAACAAATCCGAGCTACTCATTCATCGTCACCATCACAACGGCAATGGAATAAGCAGGAGGATACGAGCAGGCAATTAAACATTTTTAAGAAAAAAATTATTTTTTTTAATTATGCTCAATTTGCTCACATCTTTACTACACATGAAACGTAATCGTTTCCAAAAAAAAAAAACATACCAACCATTCAAAGAAGAAAGAACACACGCGTTTCATTTAAAGTTAGCCCTACGTTACTGTTATATTTATAACCTTGTTTTTTTTTCATTTTACTATAAATAATTTAGTGGGAGTCAACAATAATGATGATAATCCAAAAAAATAAAAATATGTTAACTCTTATCATCGCTTTAGTATAAAATTGACTCCCACACATCACCACCACCACCACAATACCTAGTAATATATTTGTTATTAAATAATTATCCAAATTTTATATAAAAATCAATTAAGTAAGGCATCGATTATATAGTATTTAACACAAACAGAAAAAAAAAATATAAGAACCGCACAAAGAAAGAAAAAAAGCTGTGAAACAGGGACCAAAATTTTGTATAAAAAACTAACAATTAACCGTTTCGTTTTAATCACACGCAAAAAAATAAATTTTTTTTTTGGTAACAACAAAACCCGGAGAGTCAAAATCGACCAAAATTATATATTTAATAACGAAAAAAAAAAAAAAACTTTTCTTTTTCTTTCTGCTTTATAATAAATATCTTGATTAATTATCCTCGAGTCTATTTCGTATATGTATACATATGTGTGTGTTTGTTTGTCATCGTCATAATATTATATATATCATCACCAAAATTATATAATTTCGATAAGTACTTAACATATAATTATTATATGATGATTATCATGATACAATTATATAAGAAAAGTTAAGCAATTACTTAATTAATTAACTAGGCGTTTTTATAGTTAAATATGTTATTATATTATGGAATTATTGCTTAAACATCTCTGTTGTGTATGTACTTAAAAACTCGTTATTTAATTTTAACTACATAAAAACCCGACTATAACGGTTTATATAGAAGAAAAAAAAATGTTATACTTTATAAGATTGAAAAAGATTTTAAGACTCTTAGGTTATATATGTATAACCTAAGAGTTATATATATTTATAAAATCTTCTTATTTTACTGCACATTCCCAAAAAAAAATAGGCCAGCAAACTGATTAAAAAAAAGGCGTGTCACGACGTTAATATAATTTACAGTGAAGCAAATAATATTATAAATATAGTAGAAATAATTTAAATGCAAGAAATAAAAAATGAACAAGAAACTTTAAAAAAAGTTAATATAATAATGAACAATGCAAAGATGAAAAACAAAAACGTTTTAGTGTAGAAATATACACAGACACGTGATTTATTTGCTTATATATTGATTAATAATAATAAATAATATATATATATTATACTATTCTATGTATTTATATATAAGAATAAAACTTCAATAATAACTTTTGTTTATTATAAACTGTCCAGCAGAGAGTTTTAATTTTTTTTCATTTCATTTAAATTTATTATTATTTAATTGTTTATAACAGGAAAAATAATAATTAAAAAACTTTTCAAAAAAAAACTATATACGCCTTCATTATTTGTATATGTATTTTTATTGAGAAATAATTTATATATATATATCAAAACACAATAACACTTATTCTGTGCTCATAATTTAATAATGATTATATTAATACACGCGTTTTTTTTGGGTAATAATAATAATTATTATTATTATTTCAATTTAAATATTTGAATTTGCTTAATAGTAATTTTTTGTCCTCCGCTTATGTAAACTTTATTTTATACACATTATTTTGAACGGAATTAACGGACTTATAATATTATAAGTGACGGATTATTAATGACGGATAATTATAATATTGAACCTTATTGATAAAGTTTTTTTTTGGGGGGATCGAAAAAAAAGGTTATAATTATAATTATAATAAAAAGGGAAGATAATATAATATCGAATTACTTACACAATCAAATCAAAAAAAAAAAAATGCAGCGCTGTGTACAATACAATAGTATATTATCGCTGTATTCTAGATATCGTGTTTGTGAACAAGGCAAAATGTGTTTATAACAAAACAATCAATAAATAATATAAAACATGATTAAATGCAAACGAAAAAAAAATTCTTTATGAAGTTTTTTTGTTAATTTTTGTGTGTGTGAGCAATTTCTATACTGATTGGAAAATGGTCGAAGAAGGGTTTAATATGGGTTTAACTTACTTTTTTTAAAATTTTCATTTATTTGTTTGTGAGCATTATTCCTACTGATGAGTTAATGAAGGGTTAAAATGGTTTAATAAAAATCTTAAAGGTTATAATTAATATTTTATTAGCGGAAAAATATATTAGTGAGCAGGAACTTGCAGAAAGACAAAAGAAAAACAACAAAAATTTGTGATAGAACAATGAATGAAAATGAATTTGAAGTCATTCGTGATGGCGAAGATGATGATGAGTTTTTTTAAGGCTCAAAAGCTCCACCACCACCAAAAAAAATGAATCGTAAAAAGATGGCATTTTTATTCTTTCTTCGGTCATAATGAGTGTTGATTGAGTATTAAAATCGTAATAATAATAATTTTTTTTTCATGTCTCCGCGGATCCGTGACTAATGAACCAAGAGAGTCTTAAATAGTAACAAATGCATAATATATTCAATTCAATTCACCATATGTCGATGAGTCTCTTCCTAGTCACTAGTAGTAAAATTAAGAGAAAAGGCTACAACAAAAATTTATTTAACTGGTCTGATGATAAGCTTGGGCAGTCACAATTAAGAGAGAAAAGTGATTCGTTAATAAAAAAATGATCGTTTTATAATGATTTGTTCTTGAATTTCATCTCGATCGTCTCATGACCAAAAAGCGTTTTAAAAAAAAATTGGTAAACGAAAACGATTTCGTTCGCTCGTCCTTCCTTAATACCACTATTAATTAGGCACTTTTATAGGGTCAAGGAAGAGTTCTAATGAAAAAACGTTCACTCGGATCAGAGTTGCAGGAGATTTAATCATAGAAATAACGTGATTATATATTTACTAGATATATTATACAGGGTGTTATTTGGTGAGGTAATGAATGGCCAATACTTTTGTGAAACATCGATTCCCGGCGATGAAGCAATTGTAAGCCAAAAATCATTCTTTCATGCACTTTCTTACAATTCCCAACTGTTATTCTCCAGATATTTGGGCCCACTTGCGGAATTGGCATGCTTTGGTATGTAACTTTCGGTAAATTTTCGAAATAACTCATCCAAATTCAAATGGTAATTTGCCCTTATTGTAGGAAGGAATAAATTCTGCAAATAATGATAAAATACAACAAATTGTAAAGGCCGTACCAATTTCATTTTATGACTCATGTCTCATGAATCATGAGTCATGATGACTAAAAAAAAGCATTTATTTAAAAAAATGGTCTGAACAAAAACGACTCTCTTTTTTCTGTTCTAGTCGTTTCACACCACTAGAGACGTTCAATTAGTAGAGCTATTTAATCAAGTGTCATTATTAGTCATTATTAGTATCCTTAACATCAATTTTTATTTTTAGTTTTACGGCGGCATTTTCTATAATAGCAGCGGTAATTCTATAGTAGGGCTATTATTGTTATAAATTGGTGAAGGTCATGTAGTTCCCATCAAGAAAAAAAAAAGAATCAAATAAATAAAAAAAGTGGTTAAAAATGACGACAGGAAGGAAGGAAGGATAAGCCTCATATCTGTTCCACACTCAGTTATAAAAATGTTTAATTATTAGAGTGATAGCCAATGAGCTTCATAATTATAACTTTTAACCTTAACTAACTAATCTTACGCGGAAGCAGCAAAGGAATATATTTTTTTATGTTGTTAGAGTCATGGTGGAGTTGGAAAGGTTTTACATTGACATAATATGTAGTCAAAATCCGAAAATAGTTAATGGAGGTTTAATCAGAGCAGGTTAAAAAGATTTGGTAATCTTCTTCTAGTGACGTTATATTATGGCATTTTGTAGCTTTGAATAAGATTTTTTTTTTAACGTGGCCCGGTAATAATAAAAAATGAATACAAAAGGATAAGCAACATTTAACATTTAGTAATTTTAGGGTAGGATAAATAGTTTTTAAATATGACATGACACATTTATGAGATTTTTGTTTTACTTCTTATATAGTCAATCGGAGTTGCCGCGGAGGTTTAATCCAAGTTACAGTCAAACTTCCGAACACTTATTGCACCCCAGGGGGGAATAATAAAATGGCAATTATATAGAGGTGCCACACTAATCACCTCTCCTATATAAAAAAGCACAGGAGAGGAAACTAAAATAACCTGACTCTAGTGCGTTGGTTTGTTTGGAGGTTGCAATAATTATTCGGAGGTTTCACTGTATTATTATATCGAGTCTATGTGTGATTGTTGCTGCTGTTATTGTTGTTGTTGAATTTTTAATTTTTTTTACTACGGCATTGTCATCTACATTATTATTATTATAAACAAGTGAGCTATAGAGCGACGGCAGTCGCCGCTAGTAGTTAAGGTTAAATTTCTAATACTACCTCATCAAAACAATGGCCAACTTGACCTGTCAAAGCTTGTAGTAAAAAAAAATGACGTGGCAACCATTCATAAAAAACAGAAAATAAAATTCATTGATAATAAAAATTATGGGTGTGCTTCCATACTTGCTCCAACTCTTCTCTTATAAAAAGAGATCACTTATTTTTTAAATACGAAAATAGAAAAAAAAATTGAAAATATAGCAGACTAGATAAATATATGAAACAGAATTTCTCTACTGCTCCTGGTCCCTTGAGCATCATCATCGCCTGCAAAAAAGAAGCACGTTACTTTAATATTGAGGCTTCCACCTGCAGAAGAAGAAGAAGAAGAAGAAGCAAGCTGCATATTTATTTATCCCTCTAACACTTCTGCAGTGAACTTCAAAAAATAATTCTAAAAAATCCCCCATTTCCATTTAAAAATTATCTCTCTTTCTCTCGTATTTTTTTCTCCTTTCAAAATGGAAGAGTCCAACTGTTTGTGAACTTATTACGCTTTTCTATAATGCTCGGTTGTGGTGGTGGTGGTGGAAGGTCTTTTTGGAGATTAAGTCATTATAAATATAGTGACCATAAACTAGAGCTTCACATGGTGGTCACGAAACCTTCACGTGATGTTTTGACCATTTTGACCTCACGTAAAAAAACATAAAAGGATAAAGTAGACGTTTTCTATAATAGCATAGATGAATATAATTAATACACATAGATGAAGGTTATGAAACTGGACACAACTACATAACAATTTAGTTATAATAATAATAAAAATTATACCGACTAATCCGTATAAATGTCAATTTAAAAAATAATAAAAATAATAAAATAAAATCGCGGTTTTCCCGTTCTCGTGCGTGGTGGTGGTCGAATATTATGAAGACATTAACGCCACATAAAATAGGTCCCCTGGATCAGGTATTCTGTGTTTTATAGATGCAGGTAAATATGTTTCACCACCACTACCACCACCAAAACAACTTTGTTTTGTCTCATTGAAAATGGTCGGTCGGTCGGTCGGTCGGTCGGTCGGTCGGTAGAATTACTAATATCTCACACAGAACATCCGGTGGTGGTGTTTCTCTGCTATTATGATAAACTTCTTCTTTTTTTTATTTTTTATTTAACCCAATGGATCCCATGGACATGAATGTCATGTTACCATGATGTCCCCTTGAAAACCCAGGAACATGACATTCATGTGCACACAAGCAACAGGGAAGGGCCCAGTGACATGAATGTCATGTTCCCGAACGTTTTACCTGGCAACCCATAAACATCACATTCATGTCCAAAATTAATTTTGAACTTCGATCCCAAGAGCATGACATTCATGT
>VYYJ01001753.1:0-27401 GCA_021029165.1 Cyphoderus albinus
ACACGGTGGCTAGAGGGGGCCGCTGAAAACAACAGTTAGCCAGGGTGGCATCGTCACATTGCAAAAGAGCGTTAGTACCATTAGTGCAGGCGGTAGGCTGACAGAAAAATGTGAGGGGATTTTCGCAGTTTGAGAAGCGATTTGAATTTAACCGGGTTGCGGTATAATTAAAAGTATTATTATTATTATTAAAGTAATTATTATTGTTGCCACTGCTGCTGTTGAAATATCCTCTGGCTCGATTTTCATTTTCATTATTTCCCCCACCAATGGCGCCGCCGCTATAATTGCTACCCAGTAAACTCTGGCTTAAAATTTTTCGGTTGTTGGACGTTGTCCTTGGCGTGTTAATTTCATTCTGAGATTTCCTCAGGAGGTAATCCCCAGGCTGGAATTCAGGTGATTTTGAGTCGTCAGAACTGTAAAGATTATCTCGTCCGTTCCAGTTTTTGAAATCGGCGTTATAAGAATTAGCAGCAACGAGGGGAGCGGCTTTGTCTTCAGAGAAAAAGTGCTTCGGCTTATCAAACAGTCCAGTAGCCCGGAAGTCAAATCTTCCTCGGTCATAGTCAAACTTGTGGTGGGAGGTTTTCGGCCTGATGAGATTTTTCAGCTCGTAGAGAATCGGATTGATCCTAGCTCTGTCAGGGCTAATCAGGGTGATCTCATGACCTGAAGCGACATTCACCAAAAATCCGCGCGTGTTCCCGTTATAATTCAGGAAGATCTTGTCCTGGTCGGATATCCTCAAGCTCAGGAATTTATTCAGTTTCACCACCATCCGCTGACCTCCCTCGTTCCAGTGCCAACGTCGACCGTTCTCGAACCCCTCGAATTTGAAGCCACCCATAGGACTGTATTGCAATCTAAAAAAATTTTAAAATAATAAAAATTTCCCAACACAATCACAATTAAATATTAATAAAATAAATAAATGATGTATTTAATTTTACCTTATAACTCCCTCGTCTCCATAAATAACCCCTTTCCCCGAGGAGTTTAGCTCCGCGAGCAGCGCCTTGTCGAAAAAGAAAGTTTCATCCGAGGGATCCCGGATTACTAAAATTTGGCTAGTCACTGAAAAAAATAATCAATGTATTTAATCATCGGTCGAAATGGATATAATTATTTATGCTCAAAAATCTTTTTTTACTCGGTGAAGCAGCACTTATGACCACAGCGAGTCCTCCATGCGGATAAAACACTTTACTGCCTCCGTTTTCATGCTGAGCGACGAAGGTGGCCCCGTTCGGGTAATTCCTGGTACCAACGACGGGACCTTTGGGCCACTTGTGCATGGGAAGCTTTGACTCCAAGAAGAGCATGAGATTCTCCGGGGGTGGTATCACCACACCTTTGCTCGGCTTCTTGAAAATTTTGGAGGCCTTTTCCCAGCACTGGTTAAGACTGAGGAGTTCCTCCTTATCCTGGCGCCACTCGTCGCCATCGCTGTCCGTGTAGTTGTAGTAATTGTCGTCGTCCTCGTCGCCTTCGTATGATGTGCTATATTCTTCACCGTCCCACTCTCTGTTCCGTTGGAACATTTTTCTTCCCATATTGTAGCCTTGACCTTGTCTTTGACCGTGGTGGTGGCCTTGTCTTTGTCTGTAATCGTAATTCTGTCGGTAATTTCCACCTCGATAGGACGAGTTGTTGTAACGGCCACCTCTGCCTCTTCTGTTGATTTGTTGTCGCAATGGATCATTTGCATAAAGGTGGGATCGCGGACTCTGACCTTGCTGCTGTTTTGACCTTTGGCTTTGCTGATTATTTCTTGTCGCCACGGCAGCTCTACCTTTCCCGAGACCTTGACTTGGATGACCTCTGAATGTATTGTTTTGGTAGCTGGGCGCGCCGAATTTCGGATTGTTCTGATTTCTTAGATTGTTCTGATTTCTTAGATTGTTCTGATTTCTTAGATTGTTCTGATTTCTTAGATTCTTCTGATTTCTGCCACTTGGACTTTGATTTGTAAAGCTGCCCTTCGTTTGACTCTGGCCTTGAGCTTGACTTGGACCTCCTGTTAGTCCTCCAGAAAGTCTGTTAGATCTTGAGATTCCAGATTCGGTCGGAGTCTTCCTGGTTTTATCACCAGTTCGAGTCGATCCTTTTCCTTGACCTTTGAAGCCAGCTTTGCCCATACGAGCACGATTACGATAAACATCGTCCGGTCCCGAATCGCCTGAGCCGTCTACCGAGATGGCATCCATTCGATAAGCGCCCAGATTTCGCTTTGGTTTCTTCTTCTGTTCGTCGATACCACCTCGAGATCGACCACCACTGGCACCACCTCCGTTTCTTCCCACGCCATAACCTCCCTTGCCCAGTCTCGTGTCACTGTTCGCCCTCCTGCCCCTTTGATCTTTGTCACCTTTGCCTTTTAACCTTCCACCACGACTCCTTGAGCGCAATGCATCCAAGCTGCTGCTGCCACCAAGTTCCTGATAATTGGCCACCGCTCTTCGAAAAACCTTTCCATCCGGTCCCTTCACCCATTCATAGAGAGGCTTACCAAATTTGTCCTTCTCAAACTCTCCAGCTTGACCCTTTTTATTTTTGTACTTTTGTCCTTTTTTGAGGTCCTCCAACTTCCTCAGTCGATTTTCATGAGCCTCCTTGCCATACTTGCCATACGGGTCGTAGTAGGTTTGGCCCTTTCCTATGTAACCCACCTCGTTGCCCTGACCCTCGGTTCGGTTTCCAATTCGTAATTGTTTAAGCTGCTTCGCCTCGTGCCAGTCGTCCTTGGCCAACAGTCCGCAGAAGTCGTCATCGTCCAGTTTGTCGATGTAGCTTGACGTGTATCGAGGGATCCAACAGTGAACATTCCGCACACACTGGAATTTATCATCACCGCAGCACTCATCCTCATTGTCGCCAATGTCGCCAATGTCACCCCCGGCACCACCCCGGAGATCATTGAGGTTGATGCCTTGCACTTTGGTGAAGAGTTCTTGGCGCTTGAACATCTTTCCGTACTTGGAGCTTATCATAAAGAATTCTGTTTTGTAGAGATCAAAGGTCATAGATAATGCATAAGTTAACTATATCATAAATATATCTTACAATATGTAGGATTTGAATTCCTTGTCCCCATGCAGAGTATTTTTGAAAACTTTCAGAGTCGCATCGTCGGCGTAGATATTTTCGACTGGGAAGGGTTGATCGCACGGGCGGGCGCAGAGGATGTTGGCGACCACGCGTGAAAAATGCTGGGCGGGCTTGACCCTTGGTGACTCGGGTTTAGCGGGTAGGTTCAGAGGTCCGAGTTTCCTGAGGATTGGGTACCGCATTGGAACCACCGCCATGGCGTCTTCATAGTTGTAGGGCCCTGCAAGGTCAAGAACAAAATATAAGTGTTAATTTAGGTTTACTTTACTTCAAAGGTTTAAGGTAATCTTACCCATCACTTTGAGTCCCGCCATGAATGACCCCTACTTGTGAACTTGTGCATTATTTAAAAAAAATATTTTTTTATATTTTTTATGAAAATAAATAAGGATTTTCTCAGGCCGTTCTCCAAGAGTTTTTTTTTAAATATCTTTTTTTGTTATTCAAGCGTTAACAAAGTTGCCAGCGGCAATTTTGACCTTAATCTGATTTATTTACATAAATTGCATTTTGATAAGCTATTTTGAGTTCAGTGAAGAAGTTTTTACAAAGAGTAAAATGATGTTTCAATTAACTAGACTTGATTTGTATTTGCACTTTGTCTGAGAATTTCGAGTTGCCCCATGATCTGCTGGTTGAATAAGTCCACATCAGCGTCTGTGGCCAGGATTGCCTTATCGAAGCTAGAAATGATCCTCATGCCGCCATCGTAGCTCAGCATCATGAAACCGATTCCTAATTAAATTAAATTGAATTAATGAAATAATTTTTGATGAATCAATAAGAAAATTATGATGCACTTGTTAAACTTACCAACATTCCCCTCGCCCAACCCAGCCCCAAAGTTCATATCGATAACCTTGTTGTGCCCTCCCCCACCAGTCATTTGTACTGAATGGGGTGGTCCAGGGAAATTCGATGTCAAAATCGTAGAGTATGTGTTCTTCGTGAACAGTTTGATGAACCAGGTCAAAGTTCCTCCGATGATGGGCACCAACGCGAAATTGAAGAGAGGCACTGGGGAACTCTTAAGACGTCTTATATTCCGCTCCACTTTGTGCAGACGTTCTACGGGGTCATCGATGCCAAGTGGAAGTTGGAGAAATGAGAAAATGCTGAAAACATGAAAATAAACATTTATCTTAATGGTCAAAAATATGATGCACAGATTGGCAACTGCGTAATATTATCCCAGCCTAAACAAGATTTTGCAAAATTCGATTGTGGCAACTGACACATGCATTTGTAAATTGTTAATGATTATTGTAATTAAATTTACAAATGATTTCTAAGTTTAAACGGATGTCCCGGCATCGGAACCGCCACGGCGGTACTCATGTAGTCCGGAACCTTTTTCCCTTGGTCCAACATGGCCTTCCTGACGGCTGCCGTGAGCGCCGCGTAGATAACAGCGGAAAAACTGACATGATGCAAATTCTTGATTTCCTTAATGTTGTGCAGGGGTATCCTGTCTGAAAAGCCGGTGTTGAGGGGATGCGTCATCTTATTTTCGGGAAGGTGCCATTCATTCCTGTCCACGGTCCTCACCACCATTTTCATCATGAGGAAGGGGCACGTGATCCAGAAGTGGAGCACTTTGATAACTTTATTAAGAAAATGATATGCACTGGCTCCACTTGATCTAGTAAACGTCTCTGGTTTTGCCACCTCCGTCAAGCTGATGTTGTTAATCTCTTTCATCAAAAGATGCAGGATGGCGTAGCCATCGCAGACGCCGTGGTGCACCCTGAAGATAAGCACCGTTTTCGGGTCACTTCCTGCTCCAACGTAGTTTGGAACACATATAAACTCCCAGGGACTCTTTTTCTGTGGGAACGGCTGCCACGTGTATTTTTTGATAAGTTGGCGCAGATCCTCATCCGAGCAACTTTGACTGATTCTATCACCATCACCGAACTCATCTGGGCGGATGTAGCGGCAGTGTTCTTTGATGTCAAAATTTTCCTCCCACTTCCAAAAAAGGAAGCCGAGCCATTTTGTGTAGTACTGTTGGTATTCCGGATTGTGGAGGTCAAGGTCATGACCTACTTTCTTTTTTAGTACTATATTTTTATACAAATTTTCCCTCAACTGGACGAAATTCAGCTCGCCCTCCAGCACCAGCCACACGCAGAGATTCCAGTGAGGCTTGTCGGTGGGATCATCCGTGGCCAAAACGGTACTTCTTGTATTAACCAGTTTACCCAGGTCGGGTCTCAACAATTTCCGGAGCACACAGCTCACAAAAAAACGGTAGATGTACGTGGGGATGAAAAGGGTTATGCAAATGAGAAATAAAGAAAAGAACACGAGGGTGAAAAAAAGACTGTATAGGTTTAGGTGCAGGATTCGTCTAATTTTCCCCACGTTCGGGAAATCTTTTGCCATTTTGGATTCTTTTCAAGAATAACGTTTGAATTCCAACTCGAAGTCATCACATCACAAGGAGACGCCTGAAGCTCAACTGGCGTCTTCAGGTCACCGTTTATTATGGCGTCATTACAATGGAGTGTTGAATTGCGTTGCGTGACTCTAATGTGTTTATGACGTGAGTTGACGTGACGCTGCGTGCACAGTGTGCACTGTCCTGTCATTATCAAATAAAAAATCATTGTTTAAGGTAAGTGACTTTGACACAATTTCTAAAAATGCAGTTTGAAACACTGGTTAAATATTTGCATAAATTACAATTGTTTTATAATACAAAATTATTATGTCAAAGTGTTTGTCGTTTCATTCATGATAATTTCATATTTATCATGATGCAATTATTTTTCTTAATTTTGGGGTAACTTAACCTGCTACAAATAAGTACGCCGAGGTTAAGAACGATATCAAATATTGATGACATCATGATATTACACATAATATGTATGAAACATTTTAGGCACACGTTAGCCCTGATAAAGAGCAAGCAAAGCAGAAGAAGTTTTATATTTTGCTTTGCGTCATTTTCTTGACCTTCCCTTCGAAGGAGGTTCAATGCATTATACTGATTTCCAAAATTTATTCGGAAGCTAAACGCCATCAACTAAACAGCGTATATTACATTTTATTCTCACCAGCACCTGTGTTAATCAAATGATGTCAAATTTTTTTAACAATGCCTTATCACAGTAATTAAACTTACCAACTTGTTAGAAGTAAAAAGCATTTCATTGCATAATAATGTGAAATTGAGGGTTTAAGATTAGCATTTTTCGGGTTACTGTTGTATACTTCGCCGATTACAGAAATCGAAGTACTAATCCCGAAGGAAGTACCATAAAATCATGGCAAATGATGGGAAGTAAATGATGTCAATGTACTTTTAGCAAAAATGTTCAAACTGTCAGGGCATTCATATTTCATTTTGTATCCAGTTGACATCATAGGTTGCGCACTAGTAGACGTTTTTCTCACACTCAATCAAACACATCATTCATCAAATACATTTTGTTCGTGTGGCAGAGCTGAAAAGGAAAACGCATTTCTCTCTCGTCCAACATCTCATCGTCCAATGTTTTGCACAAAGAAAAAAAGACGTTTTTGAGTGTGATAAAAATATTTGTTACTGTGTACATTCTCTGGAGTCTGTGATGTTATGTCATGTTATGTACTCTATTCGTGAGTCATGATTTCTGAATCTAATCTGAACTGAACACATCAGATTCATACTTCCTAAAGAAGAGTAACAGATCCAATGAAACATTACATTAGTATTTTTAGTGCAGTGAAATGTATTCAGTTACGTTTTTGAACAAAATTCGTACGTCTTAATCCTTATAGATTATCTAGTGGAACTCCACTTGACAGTCGACACCTATCCGAACAAATAAATTGTTATCGAAAACGTACTTGCTCCATTAAATTGACAAATACCCAACCATTACGTAAAAAATCTTCAGTATTTATATCGACATTGCTGAAAGTCGACTAGATATTCAGAGTTCTTCTCTCTCCCTAACTCTTCACTATACTTATTTGGAAACTAAAAGCGTTTTGAGATTATACTAAACTGCCTTTGTTTGCCATTCTCGCCAATTTAACTTGGAATTTGAGAGTTTTGGATTAATTCCATTATCTCCAAAATGGCAAGTTTAACCGAAAAGGAGGTTTTAGCAAAGACGGTCTACGCTGAAGCCAGAGGTGAGCCTGTGGAAGGTCAAACGTGGGTGGTTTGGGTGATCAAGAATCGTGCCAGGTTTAATAAATCGTACTGGGGAGGAAGCACAATCAAGGGCGTTTGTCTTAAAGAAGGTACAGATTTACGAAATTTATATCTGTCAACTCCTTTGGCGACTAAGAGGTATAATTCGTACTGTTTCTCTAGTTTAAATAATGTTTATTTTGTAAATTCAAGGGCAATTTGAATGCTGGAATGGACTGGACGACATTCCCATCCTTGAGAAGGAAGCGTACAAAAACGTTAAAGCTTTAACGGACAATCTTTATGATGAGCCAGCTTCAAATGACCCAACTGGTGGGGCCGATCATTATAATAATCCGACGAAAGAGGGTTCCCCTGGATGGACAAAGAATTGCAATAAGTTACGCAAAATTGGAAATCATCAATTTTACAAGTCGAAATCCTTGTAAGATTTTATTTGTATTTTATTTTCCCTGTTGTAAAGCATTCTGTGGTTGAGGAAATGAGGAGTGACATGAAGATAAATTAAATGACCTTATACGAGTAAAGTTTTACATGAAGAATTACTGGTTTCGGGTATGATGTCTCTTATTCTTACATCCAGTGTTTTTGTTTAACAGGTTGCATATTTTCCAACTCCTAAGTGCAGGACACCTGCTTCTCACGCATTTACATATTAATTGAGCAATATATAATCATGCATAATCTTTACCCCAGAAAAACTAAATTCGAAAAAATGTATTTTTTCGAATGCGTCCTTGAAAGTTAGTTAAAATTGGCTGCTAATGTGCTAATGATGGAACTATCATATCAGAGACAAAGTTTTTTCACTTTTATCAGATCTGTGGACAAGTGCGAATGTACCAGTAATAGTAGATATTTTCTGTCATGCATAGCTTGATGTTTATATGAGAAGAAACAAACAGCATGTTTGAGTTCATACCACCTGATTGTATTGTTGTAGTCGGTGTCATCATAAAACAAAAATGAATTTGTTTTGGCCTTTCTGCTCTGTCGTTGCTGACATTATTTTTAATAATTTTCGAGGCCAGAATTGTAAACTTATATTTTCTTCTGAAGGGGTCACTAAAAATGGCAACCTGTCGTGTTTATAATATTAATCCTTGCATTATTTGCAACAAAGAAAATGCTGTTGAACAAAATACACCGGCTTTCAAACGTCGAAATAACTCACAACTCTGTCGCCGTTTTATTCTACTTGTGTCACGCTACCTCAACTCAAATCTAACTCTAGCGTCTAATTTCAATAGCTGCAACGATAATAACGCTAACGACTTTAAGCCAGAGAAAACCCTTTGCACTAAAGTGATTCATTTTATTGATGGTAATAAAAAGAACGAAAAGGATTCTGTGGCAGAAACAGATTTTGATTCTCCACACTGTTGTGAATCATGTTTTCCAGTTTTGAAATCTTTCTGTCGCATTTATAATGCTTGGCAGTATTTGCAATTGAAACTAAACAGCGATTTGCAGAGGCTAACCGAAATAATTCAGCAAAGCTCTACTAAAGACGATGCAATTGAAAATGAAGCGGAGTTTCGGTTTAAGCTCGTTCAAAGCAGTAAGATAACTACTCAAAATTGTTCAGAATGTAACATTCTTTCCGATTGATTTAATTGATGTTTTTACACAAATTGCTCATAATTACATAAATTACACCTTGCAGTTGATAAAAAACGGAAAGAAAATTTTCCACGAGTGGAAGTTACCAGATGTCAAACTGCAACATTGGCTTCATTATTATCGAAAAGCCGATTAAAAATCAAAGACAAGCCTGTGGCTGACAATGAACTTAAGCGACCAGAACCAGAAAATGACAACGCGACCCTTAAACCCAAATCTAAAAAGTAATTTAGTTTTCATTTATTATGACGCCTTGCAAAAACAAGCCAAATTAAATGAAAAATATTATTTTCATAATATTTTGTTTTCAGGAAGAAGTCTGCGTACAAGCCCAAGTTCAAGCACATTATGATGAAATGTTCCTACTGTGACCAGAAATTTTCGAAGCTGTACAAACGGCAAACTCTTATTCTACACGAAGCCGCACACCGAGGTGATAACCCTGAATACAAGTGTGAAAAATGCGGAGAAATTTTGCAATCATTTCGAGAACTTTTGCGGCATGAGAGTTTACACGAACCTGGTCAAAAGTTCAAGTGTACCTTTTGTGACAAAATCTTTACTCGCCCGAATAGACGTAAAGAACACGAAAATAATGTTCACTTATTACTGAAAAAGAAAAAGTGGAAGTGTGGCCAGTGTGATAAATTCTTTAAAACGAGGTTCGACTGTAAAAGACACGAGGATAGCATTCATGTGGAAGAAAAAGCTTTCAAATGCAGATTCTGTGAGCATCGATGTTCCTACGGATATATGATACAAAGACATGAGAGAATCCACACGAAAGAGTTTTATTCGAAATGCAAATTTTGTCCAAAAACATTTAGCGTCGATCATAACCGGATTAGGCATGAGAGACTGCACACAGAGTCCAGCGAGTTCATTTGCAAATTCTGTGGCGAAAAATTTACAAGGAAGTTTAACATGCTAAAGCACGAGAGACGCCATTTAGGAGAAAAGCCTTACAAGTGTGACCTATGCGATCAGAGATTTACTCAGAGTTACGGCAGAAGACTGCATATGCAGAAAATGCATAATTTAAAGGGCAACTCTTCGGATAAAAGTAAAAGTAAAATTAAAAATGCAAATATGAAGAGGATCAAAGACAAAAAGAAAGTGAAGATGGAGAAGGATTGTTTAGAAAGAGTAATCAAAACGGAAACTGTAAAGTTTGAAGTGGATGTGAAGAACCTGAAAACGGAGAAAATCTATGATCTTGGTGATGAAGTTGAGGTGAAAATGAATAGCGAGAGCGAGACTCTGGATCCTCTTTTTGAGGTCAGCGATGTCCATGCAGTGGACGTGAAACAGGAAATAAATAGTTGTCTCTTGGAGGATGATTCTCTCTATGATGGTGGAACTTGAACTTTATTGGAAAACAAAGCGAACTCTTTTTTTGTTGTTGTAAAATATAAGCTGAAACATGGAAATGTCATACTGCCTTTTAATAACATTTAAGAAACTATTTACATTTTTACATAATAAAGATAAAAATTACACAAAGTTACGAAGTCTAATAATTGTTCATTATTCACTCATGTGCGTTAGTGAAACTTGCACCGCCGCCCGACAGAGAGAAATGTTTTTTAAAGCAACGAAACAGATCGTTTAACATTTGTACTTTAGATATGAATTTATGTTTCTTCGATGCGATGTTTGAATCCCTCCAGTTCAACCCAGTGGGTGTAGGTCACCTTTGAGCCTTTCCAGGTCCACCTCCAATTTCCAGTTCGCTCGGCCTGGCTGGTGTTGGCTGAGTGCTATACTTAATTATTGCAAATTGTTGTTGTAGCCGGGACTGGGATTTCGAGTAATTTTGACTTAGGCTCATTAACATATTTATTATTTACCTGTCGTCGTGTCGTCTACTTGATTACGTTGTCGATTACTTTACTTGGCCCAAGTTAAACCTATAGGCAAACAAAACCATTCACAACCGCAAGCGCAATAAGATACCCACATTTAACTTTTTGTAGTTTCAATCTAAAAAAGTGGAGTTTCTTCCTTGCTGAACCAAACAGCGCCGTCTATGCAGGTGAAAATATTTTCCAGAAGAAAGCTGGTTACAAAAATATTTTTGCACTTTGCACAGGGTGAGTCTTCCCCGAATCTTACTTTGTTCTTATAAAACATATATTGGCAGTAGTTGACACATTCTTAATCTGCATAATGCGTCTTCCACTCACGCTCCCATGATTGAGTCAGTACTTAATAATTATTAACAATTGGTTTAGGAGCGACAGTAATGAGAGCTTGATTTTGAGACCTAAATACATACAAAATAATAAAATTGGATGGATTTTGATTTGACTTTGGCTGATCTTATGAACCACGAGTACCACGACACACTGTAATTGAATTAAAGGCGAACTAAAATTACAGTAAGACGAAATATGTAAAATAAATACTGCAAAGTAAATGCAAGGATAGCTTTTCACTAATATTTGGCCAACCTATACAAAACAAGAAAAACCGGAAACTCCATCCGCATACTACCTATACATGTATGTACATGTTTATGTAGGTGTGACTCTGATTTTCGCAATTTATTTTTTATCGAGGAAAGGAAAATGTAAATGTTTCATTCATAACTACAAGAAATACGGAAAACTGGAAAATTTTGATTTTACTATAAATTTTGATTGATCATTGGAGTCCATGTTCAGTTAAGTCTGCTCCTTTTTTACTTCAACGCTTTGCACGGATACGGCCACACTACCACCACTTGCACGGCCTCCGCCTACACTTCCACTTGCACTTCCACGACTAGAATCTACTGGCGCGACAAGGACAACCGGTTCATCGCCGTAATAGCCGTGGCCGTAACTCTGTTGGTTGGAGGATTCACTTTCCTCTCCATCCTCTAGTTCTTGAAGTCGCCTCTTTCTCGCGCAATAGCACAACAGGAGCAGCAAAACGGTGACCAACAGAACGACCCCGAAGGCTAGACCAACAATGGCACCCGTCTCGCCTTCACTCCCTCGCTCAAGCCCGAAAAGTCCGGTTCCAGGATCGGTGGTTGTGTCGGTGTCTGGACCTCCCATGATATGATTATCAATTTAGTTAGAAGCCAAACCTCGTTAATAACTTATTAAAAGCAAAAGTGAAATGAATGGAGTTATTACTTTACTAGTCGGGAGCCGAATTGCTAAAATAATAATCAAACGGTAAATGATGCAATTGATTTTGTATTTTATTTTCATGTCTCATAACTACAGTGAAATGTTTAACCACTTAATTTATAGCCTAACTGAATTTACGTTTTTTAGAATTCGAAATGAAGTCATCAATTTTATTTTCTTCTGCCCTATTCGTCGGTCTACGGATTCGTCACTGCTACATCTACAGAGTTTGTGGGCGGTTGACTGCCGTAGAGCCCTGACCTTCATCTCATCGATTCTCCTGCTGCTGGTTTTCATTTGCATTCATTTCCTGAAGTTGTTCTTCAAGTCTACGGTTCTGACGTTCGGTGGCAAGTTTCGTCGTAATCAATGTATACGCGCATATACAAAGCACGATGACAAACATAAAAAGGACAAGTCCGACAGACACAAGGACAGCAATAAGGATTGATCTTTGTTTTCTTTCCTCATCGCTTTCTTCCTTTGATTTAGTTACTGTGTCTGAAATTTCGCCTGTGTCCTCACCCAAGATTAGATGAAACGTCGTCAATAAAAGGATTAACAAAATTTCAAATGGCAAGAGAAACTTCATTTTGAGAACGACAAAAGAAACTAATAAATGAAAACGTTGACAAATTGAAGTGGGCTTCACTTTTACTTTATTTTATTATGACGAAGTGCAACAAAAACAAAACCAAAAAGAGTCATTTAATCATTTTTATTAATAAGGATATTCTAGCCAGATGCAAATCAGTTTTTATTTTATTTTATTACTTCCTCCCATAACTACACTATTGGTAAATGCGTTTAGGTACAATGTATGTAATAATTATACAGTCTATTGGACCTTTTAGAATTTTTTAAATGCATCGAAAACTCATCCATTTTCTTTTGCATTTTTCATCGGTCTAATGTAGAAAATCCAAAAATCCAAAAATGTAATGAAGTCGTCACTGCTGTGTGAAGTTGTTGGCGGGGACGGTTGACTGCCGTAGAAGCTCTGACCTTGTTCACCTCCCGCTGCTGGTTTCCGTTTGCATTCATTTCCTGTAATTGTTATGACGTTCGGTCGCAAGTTTCGTCACCTTCAATATATACACAGAACAACAGATCCCCCCAGCATAATAAGACCCAAAAAAACTCAATCCAATACAGACACCGGCGGATGAAAATGGAGATTCAGTAGTCCCTGGTTCAAGGCCATCGCCATCACACCCGTTTATGGGTTCGGTGGTGCGGATGGCATGGGTGCCTGTGTCTTCCATGATGATGTAAAGAAGGCAAACGTCTTTAATAATTACAACCAAAATTACAAAGCAAAACTGAAGCCATAAGCAGATGTTTTATTTTTTATTACTACTTCTTATAACTACAGCGAAACGTTTGTGCCAATGTGCCAATGTGCATTAATAAATAGCTTTTAGCTTAGTTGACTTTGAGAATCTTTAGAATACATCGAAATCAAAATGAAAAGTCATCGATTTTCATCTTTCTTCTGCCCTCTTCGTCGGTCTAGGAATTCGTCACTGCTGCACCACCTTCAGAGGGTGGTTGACTGCCGTAAAAGCCACGACCTCGCTCAAACTTCTGCTGGTCTTCGTTTGCAATCATTTCCTGTAATTGATATTGAAGCCTACGTTCCTGACCCCCGGCGATGCGTTTTGCCATCACAATTCTCCAGATAATATAGGGGATAAATACAACAACGACAATCCCGACAGGTATAAAGACAGCAAGAAGGATTGCTTTTCGTTTCTTTTCCTCATCGCTTTCTTCCTTCGATGTTGTAACTTCGTCTGCGGACTCGTCCTCATCTTGTCCCAAGATTAGATGAAATGTCGTCAGTAAAAGGATTAGCAAAATTTCAGAAGCTGAGAGAAACTTCATTTTGAGAACGATAAAACACACTAATCATTACAAACGTTGACAAATTGAAGTGGGCTTTGCGGTCACTTTATTTTATTATGATGAAGTTTTTACTTTGTTTTATTACTTCGTCTCATAACTACAGTATTGCCAAATGTGTTAAGGTAGATAGATACAACGATGTGAATTCAATGTAATAGTTAATTAATAAATTATTATTTGACTTTTTAGAATTTTTAAAATGCATGGAAAACTCATCGATTTTCTTCCGCCTGCTTAATCGGTCTAAAAAAACTTTCACTTCTGCACCACCCTCAAGTTGTTGGTCGGGTCGGTTGACTACCGTTGAAGCTCTGACCTTCAACCTTGCCCACCCTCCAGCTGCTGGTTTCCGTTTGCATTCATTTCCTGTAATTGTTCTTGAAGTCTTAGGTCCTGACGCCTGGCGATAGCTTTCGTCTTCATAATTGAGTAGACAACATAAATGACAATGAAAAGAACCACAGCTGCGCCAATAGCGCTGCAAACCCCAATAAGGATTGTCTTTCGTTGTCGTTCCTCTTCGTCGTCTTCGTCTTTGATGACAAGTGAACCGGGTTTACCGCGAAGACGACGTCCTTCTGCGTCTGCATTTTCGGACTCGTTCTTGTCCTGTCCCAAGATTAGATGAAATTTAGATAGTATCAGAAGTAACAAAATTTCAAACAAGAAAAGCTTCATTTTCAGATCGACCAAAGAAAAGATGTTGACAAATTGGAGTGGGCTTCTCTTTCGCTTTCACTTTATATTATTTATGATGAAGTACAACAAAGCAGCAACAAGAGTCATGTAAGCATTAAATTAATTAAAATTAACTCTTCTTTCTAACTGTCATATCAGTATCGTGCATGGGAACCGGAAAAACATGCAAAAAATTGTGTGGAAGTGTCTGATTTCTACAAGTCACGGCCAGTCAGCCTTGATTCGTTCGTAAAGCACAAAAAGTGAATGAATTTAATTTAATATCATTTTATTAAATCAGGTACGAAAAGATTTTATTGACACACTGACAGATTTCCACTGAAATTTTGGCGATTTTTAATTTCTGAGGTAAAAATCACGTTTACGGGCTCCGGCTCACTGCTGTTCATCAACTGCATTAACTAGCGGGTGGTGGATCACTGCTGCTGTCGTAGTTTTGACCTTGACCGCTCTGGTTCTGGTAAATGGAGTTTGGGTCATTGTTGTAAGAATTATAACCCCCTTGTGACTGTTCTTGTTGTCGTTGCTGAAGACGACGATTATGCCGGGGCGTGGTCACAGTCATTCTGTAGCACAGCAATATCAAACAGAGAGCAACGGTAAACGCCACAAGACAGCCAATGGCCAATCCTCCAATTGCGAAGACTTCTGCGGCACTACCCCTCTCCAGTCCGAAAAATCCTTTTTCCACGGTATTATTGTTTTTCGGTTGGACTGTGGTTGCCCTTCTTCTTTCATAATCTTTGAAATCGACGCATTTAATGACATATCCGATATTGCTATATTCACAGAACCGGGTGGGACAACTGCTCTTGCATGCGAGTTCGCATTTTGCATCATTGTCATTAGAAGGTGTCGCATTCGCAAAATCCAGAGTACGACATTTCTTGTCCGTAGTCATTCCCTCGCAACATTCGATGCAGCTGTCACAATAGTCCCCATTGATTAAGCCAAACACGACCAGCAGTGTCATTAACAAAAGTAAAGTTGGAGATGCGGCGAAACACCTCATTTTGAGAGTCAGGAACCAACCAAATATATTTTTAGAATATTAAAAGACTAGAGATTTACGAAACAATTTTTTTGGAACGAACAACAATCATAATGTAATCAGGACAAATAATTAAACTGAAAATAAATTCTTTCTGCGTTCCAATAATGGAGAATTACTTGGGAACAGAGAAAAAATAGCCTCGTCCTGTTAAATTAATACTTCTTTAAATGATAGTGAATGAAGATAAATGAAGTAATTATTGTCATTGAGAGGATCCCAGCTTATCGATATAATAGAATTTTGACGCAATGTCATAAAGCACCGTACTTACTAACTCAATTTCGCTCCATCAGTAAAAAATTCTGATGATGGATTTGCTACGGTAGGGTAGCTGTATAACTTTGACCTGACCTTTTCTATCCTCCTGCTTGAGGTTTACGTTTCCATTCATTTCTCGTAGTTGTTCTTAAAGTCTACGCTTCTGATGGTCAGTGGCAACTTTCACCTTCACCATTATATAGAGAGACAATCAAGAGAAACTCACATCAGACAGGCAAAGTCGCCAATCATGAGGTATACAATTGTGTCGTGTTCCATGCCGAAAAGTCTGTCAGTATTTTTGGGCATTTGCTTGCCCTGTCCCAAAATCAGATAAGTTTAGTTACTAAAAGAATTAACAGAAATTCAGAAGGCAACAAAAACTTAATTTTGTGAACGACCAAATAAATGAATCATTAATTGAGAATTGATAAGTGCGGGCTTCGCTTTCACTTTATATTACTTACAGCGAACTGCAGCAATAACAAACAGTGTACTTTGATGCAAATAATTTGTTTTTTTTATTCTTACGTCTCAGAACTAGATAATAGTGAAATGTTTGGCAAATGTATATTAATTAACTTAGGCTGATTGCCCTTTTAGAATTTTTTAAATGCATTGAAAAGAAGTCGTCGATTATCTTCCGTTCATCGGTCTAGAAATTTGTGACTGCTGCACCACCTTCAGAGGTTGTTGTTGAGGGTGGTTGACTGCCGTACAAACCTTGACCTTGTCCAAACTGCTGCTGCTGGTTTTCGGTTTCATTCATTTCCTGTAGTTCTTCTTCAAGTCTACGCTTCTGACGCTTGGCGATAGCTTTTGCCATCACAATTCTGTAGACAATCCCACAGATAATGACAAGAGAAATACCCCCGACAAGGAGGCTGAGCATGACAATACAGAATATCTTTCGTTCTCGGTCCGATTCGCTGAGGTCGTCTGTGATGGCAAACGGATTGGCGGCCTGTCCCAAGATTAAATGATTCGTTAGTATCAGGATTAACAAAATTTCAGACACGAAAAGCTTCATTTTGAGATCGACCAAAGAAATTAATCATTGAAAACGTTGACTTCGCTTTCACTTTATTTTATTATGACGAAGTTCAACACAAACAAAACTAACTGCTGCATCACCCTCAAGTTGCTGGTCGGGGCGGTAGACTTCCGAAGAAGCTCTGACCTTGCTCTCCCTCCAGCTGCTGGTTTCCGTTTGCATTCATTTCCTGTAATTTTTCTTCTACGGTTCTGACGCCTGGCGGCCGTTTTTGTCTTCACAATTGAATAGATAATACAACAGAAAATGATAAGAAACATAAGCGTCATTATCATGATAGCGATTGTCTTTTGTTCTCGTTCCGATTCGCTGTCTTCGTCCGTGATGATAAGTGAACCGGGTTCACCCCGAAAACGCCGTCCGTCTGCAATTTTGGGCTCGTTCTCGTCCTGCCCCAAGATTAGATGAAATTTAGTATAAGGAGTAACAAAATTTCGGGCAAGAAAAGCTTCATTTTGAAAACGACCAAAATAAATTAGTCAATGAAAACGTTGAAAATTTGGAGTGGGCTTTGCTTTCACTTTATATTATTTATGATGAAGTGCAACAAAGCGGCAATAAGGAGTCATGTAAGCGTTAAATTAATTACAATTAGTTTAACTAACTATCATATCAGTGCAGTATGGTGCATGGGAACGGAAAAAACGGCAATGAATTGTGTCGACGTGTCTGATTTCCGCTAAAACAGTCACGGCCAGTCAGCCTCATGTCGGCCTTGCTTCGTTCCTAAAGCAGACAAAAGTGGTTGAATTAAAAATGTCATTTTATTAGCTCTAATGGAATTTTTTATGCTTTCCGGTCTGACCCTCCGTTTGTATTTACGTTAATGTTTTTCTCCGATGAATCTAACATGAGTTGAATATGTCGCGGTTATGATTTATATTCAAAATCGAACATGAAAATAGATAGCCAAAATTGTTAATCAAATGGAGCTTTGTGCGAACAATATGTAATAACTTTAAATATTTATTTAAAATATAATTTTTATTTTATCGGCTGTGTCGCTTCAGCAGGTGACATTTCCGGTGCCGCCTCGATAATAGGAGCTGCTGCTGCTGGCGCCGCAACGGCTTCAGGGGCTGTTTCTGCTTCTGTTTTTCCTGTAGGGGTTTCCTGTTGCGCTGCCTCCTTGACCCCGGCCGGCCTCGGCAATTGGTCCAATGTGACCGTCTTATACATCAAAGATGTGGCGGCTGCGAGGGCGTTGTACTGGCGGGAGATATCGTAGCCACCGAGAATTACCGAGTAGTAGAATTGGTAGATTGGATCGGGCTTTCCCCTTAAAATAATTTCAAAAAATGTATAACAATTGCCTAACAATACTTCATTTTTAATTACGTAAAACTATTTTATACCAGAAACTGGCCATCGGCACCAAATACATGTCATAAGCCACGTTCATGTAATCCATCCAGAAATCCGTTTCGAACTCCAACACTGCGTGACACGCTGCCCCCACGTAGTTAATTACTAGCCAGATAAACTCCGTGATTATGTCGTACCCTTTAATGGTTCTTAATGAGATGTCTATGTAGTTTGTCAGGAATTTCGAGTCCAGCCCACCCAATGGCAGCCGTCGTCATCTAATCGGTTTAAAATAATTTTTGTTACTAATTAATTAATTGGTTAATTATTATGATATCAAAGATATTAATTTTTGCTAATACCGTTTGAATTTTTGCATCCCACCCCTTCTCTGCTATCTGGGGGATGCACCGACTCGTTTCATGTGCGACCAGCAACATCCTTTGTGTGGGCTTATTCTTGGGCCAACCTTCCAAGTCTGCCCATGCGAACTTTTCAATGAGGTAGATAAAATATTCGCGGACTATGTTGAGAAAGTGGTGGTTGAGCAGATCGAATTGGATTAGGCTGGTAACGACTTTGATGGAATTGTCCAAAACCTCAGTTCTCCAGGAGTGGACTTTGTTCAGGGGGAATTGTATCTGGTAGAGACTGTCAAAGTCGTGGGTGAGGCGAATTTTTGTCAAAACAGCGAATTCCTCACCGTGCGCGTCATCGTCGCAGGTGTCGTAGATTTCGATCTTGTGCACTTCTCGGGGTTGCAAATTCGTTCCCTCTGAGCAAATGATTAATTAATTACTTGAACCACCAACCAATTTTTAAATCTTGAACTTATTGCTAAAACCCTCGTTCATTTCCAACATTACCTCCTGTGTCGTTTCCTATCGACTCCAGGCGCCCACTACCCAGTTCGAAGCAGTGCTTCAAAATATGAGACTTTCATGTCCGCAGGACATTGCCCATGGGATAAATATTCCGCAGATATCCAGGATGTCGCCTCTTTGTGCCCCACTAAACATTTTGTGTAAGCAACGGGGCAAATTGGGAATTCGCTCTCGAGACCAGCCTTGAGGCAAAATCTGTCAGTCCTCGTTTCAATAATCCAGGCGCCCTTGCCCATCAAAATGAGGGATTTGATGTCGCCGAATCTCTGTACTCGACTTTGACTCTCCGGAGCTTCACTTTTTGGTCCGCTGATGATTTCATAGGGAACCGACATTCTCTCACCCTTGAAAATTGTTAGGGTGTCGGTAAGGTGGTCCATGTAGCTTTGGACAGGAAGAACTGACATTGTGTGGCCAGGAGGTACGCAAGAAAGTTCCGCGGCACCCGCCAAAATCATGGCGTCGTCGTCCGCGTAGTGAGACGAAGTAATTATTATTGTACACGACGAATCTGATTAATTTTAATTGAACAATGGGTAATTCAGTTTTAAAATTATTAAAGTAAATAAGAATAATAATTTCAAACGTACACTCCTCTGCCACACAAAAGACCCACTTTTGACATCCCATATTCGTTGACAATCGCCTGAACATCGTAGAAACCCCCGATGAAGTCATAGAAGTGGAACGAGCGATTTCCGGATTTGTCCTCGTTTTCGTGAATGATGGCGTCCGGTGGCTCGCCCAGGACGATCCTTAAGGTAGACAAGATACTAAGCAGAGTTAAGACACATTTTTGGAGATTTATGAAAATCATCGTTTTCACAGTTATTAACTTATGATTATAAATGAAATATAATAATATTCTACTTATTTCATTGAGTGACGGGGTATCACTTAATTAATGATATGGAAGGTTGAATAACATTTTTTTCATTGTCGATGATTTTTCTAAGAAAATGCAATAAACTTTTCGGAGAATTTTTATTCATAATTTTATTGGCCCATATTTGGATTTACAAAGACAAGGAAGGTTGAATAACATTTTTTTTCATTGTCGATGATTTTTCTAAGAAAATGCAATAAACTTTTCGGAGAATTTTTATTCATAATTTTATTGGCCCATATTTGGATTTACAAAGACAGTAAAGAACTGCCATTGTTGTTAATTGTCAATTATTATTATTTCAGGTTCTTGTTCTTTGGCACATCTTTGCATAATTTGTAAGCTATTGATTTTTTTAAACTTAAATCTGGATATCTGACTATGGATTAAATCATAGTTCACTTACATCACACTCATATCCTGCATCTCATTTCAGGTTAATGTTACGTAATGGTTCACATTTGCATTGGATGAAACATCACGTGTCGCGTCCATCTAATCTTAATCTTCTCCGGGGTTGCTTGCTTTGGCCTGGGCCTGGCCATTTGCGATGTTTTGAAAATGACCTCAGCAGAAAAATATGACTGTTTTCGTATTCGATAACAATGGATTTTTTCTCCATCAATTTCACAGCCAATCGACATGCAATAGACAGGTTCACTTGCTTGCATTTACCTGTCCGATGCTGATGTCCAAGTCTACGAGCAAAATTGACAATGTGCTTTTCAAGGTGTCACTCATCATCATCATTAATATTGTATTATTGGCATCATCAACATCAAATCAACTCAGCTCGGGTGAAGTCAAGGCAAGACAGGAAAACCATTGCATCCAATTGCAATTCAAGTATCATACAATCTGTAGGATAGTACACATGGATTTTCAGACACAATTTTATGCGTCGTCGAGTCGTCTCAATAAGAAGGCAAAACGCTCCGTAAAAACCATGGAACTTTAAGCGCATTGCGCTTTGGTATTAAGCGTTAAAAGGGCTACATTATTTCTCGAAAATTAAGATGAAACACCATCATCACGCTAAAGTACCAACTATGAATGTTTTAGAAATTATGATTTAAAAAAGGAAGAAATCTGAGTTTAAGTTTGGTTTTGACAGGTCAGAACTTAATCAGTGTTTTGCTACAAGCTACAGAGCTATCATCTACAAGTTACACAGGAGAGGCGATAAATATGAGTGTAAAAATATTTATAAATGAGTCAGGGATTGAGCACAGCATTTCATTGCATTGCAGTCTTCTGGTGCATCTGCCTGCGCGTGTCATTTCAAGAAAATGTTCATTACTGGAGAATGCAAGTGTGAAGTTGAGTAATGAGTTTAAGACGGGGAATGCTCCACAGCTATTATTAACAATTCTCCCTAAACGAATTTACGACGTCGACGTCCCACTCGTTTCACACTTAATACTCACGATTTAGCTTTATGTAGGTAGGATAGGATTGTCTACGACGGAGCCGCTTTGCTTAAAGTTCTTGAAGTCAGATGCAGCAGCGTTGCCTATGGGTTCGTGTTTTGATGTCAGGCATCAAACATCAATTATCGGTGTCATCATCAACATCACCACCGACATCCCTGGCCTGGGAAGAATCTTCCAAAAGAAAACGAACACATTACGTTTTGTTAATCAAGGCGAGAGGAGTCCCATCTGCGTAGATCTTATTGCGGACACAAAAACACTTAATACTCACGGCTTAGCTTTATGAAGGTAGGATTGTCTACGACGGAGCCGCTTTGCTTTAAGTCAGATGCAACAGCGTTGCCTATGGGTTCGTGTTTTGATGTCAGGCATCAAACATCAATTATCGATGTCATCATCATCTCCATCAGCACCAACATCCCTGGCTCTGGCCTGGGAAGAATCTTCCAAAAGAAAACGAACACATTACGTTTTGTTAATCAAGGCGAGAGGAGTCCCATCTGCGTAGATCTTATTGCGGACACAAAGTCTATTAGATAATTTACTGGTGCATCTTTTTCCTTTGTCGAAATACAAATTGCTCATCCATCCATCTATTTAAATTGTTTGGGAGATTCTCCAGAGTTTTATGCCTTACTTGTTGTAAGCGCGCCTGTCTCAGTCTCAAATCTCTTTAGCAAGTCCCTAACCATGTTTGAAAACATTTCACTGAAAATTATTCATCATCGTAAAAAAATCATGCATGAGGAAGGAAGGTGAACAGGCGTCCGCACCGCAGCACAGAATATATTACATTTTCAGGATTTCGTGTCGACGTTATGTTATCGTAATCATTTATAATATTTGTTGGCAATAAAAAATGAGGACGAATAAGACAAATTGGGGAGTTTAACACTATAACACCAAAAAACCGTGAAATGGAATGAAATGTAACCGCAGAAAAAATTGGGTGGTAAATATAATGCAATGTAATCATAATTATAATCTTGTGGAATTTTAGAAATCGATTTTTGTATGCATAAATGAGGTTACATTTGAGTGTATTGTGAGTAAGTAGTAGGTGAAAATGCAATTTTCACCGAAAACGTTTCGTCATTCCACTTTTTGGCCTTGCTGCGATTGCGATCAAACTAAAGATTGAATTTTTATCTAAAACATTCCTTTACGTGATCATGAAATACAAGCTATATTAAATACCACAGGAAAAATTGTTTTGATAGAATTTGTGTAATCAATCAATTTATTCCTTTTATGGGTTTCACAATAATGTCAATGTTTACGCCGAATTCCTTATTATATTCTATTTCAATAAACTGCAATGACTAGATTGAAATAATATGCTTACTTGGCGTCATAAAATGATATATTTAAGGTACAGGTCATGTTTGACCACCGACGCGTCTTCTTGGTTCACGCTTTATTATCGTACATGTAAAACCGAAGTTTTCAAAACCGCAAAAATGACACCTCTAGATTATACGTGACCAAACCATGATTCACAGCATTTTAAGATTATGAATATGTTGTACATAAGTAAGCAATGTAAATGTAGGTAACAACTTGAACATTTGCATAAGATTCTTTGGCTTACTCGATCCGGCTATTCAGCAGCCTGCGTATCTTTTTTTTTTGTTCAGATATTCAGCATTAGGTGAAAATAGATTGAGGTGTCAAAGTGAATCATTAGACGAAATCTTAGATTTTCGTTTCGATAAATGTGACAAGGCGTTTGGTTTTGTTTGCGGTCTAATTTTTTGTTCAGATATTCAGCATTAGGTGAAAATAGATTGAGGTGTCAAAGTGAATCATTAGACGAAATCTTAGATTTTTGTTTCGATAAATGTGACAAGGCGTTTGGTTTTGTTTGCGGTCTACGAAGAAGCGGATGCAATCAAGAAGCGGATTGTTTCGTATCCATCCTATCTTAGGAACATCTTCAAAAAGTGCTGCTTGTAGTTGCCACTATCATCAATCAGTCATCATCATCATTAGTAGCGTGTCATTCGATTGCATTGAAAAGGTTTGCAGCATTAGATTTAGATTACGTGAGCGTAACTGTCGATTTCAATTACATTACAGCAACAGCTGCATATTACATTTTAGAAAATAATGTGCTAACAAAAATGTTAGGTTCGCACCTGTCTGTTTAGTGGTTTGTCATTATTTCAAATGTAATATTCAATTGCTTGAATAATACGTAATTTTGTGGATTTTTGGTTTCAATTTTCTTCGAAAATCAAATTTTGGATTTGGTCAGCACCAGCAGGTGGACTGGATTTCAGCATTTTTATTACAATAATAATACAAAAATTTATACCAAGACTCAGACCTGAGGAAATCATCATTATATTGTCGGTAGATAGATAGCGCCATGTGCTCGATTTGGTGCGAAGCATTCAATTCTGCGGTTTTCATGAACTACTGGGAAAACTGCGGGTTTGATGGATTTTAACACCCGTGGAGAGAAAATTTTAAGCAAATATAATGTGTACATGCATAATATGTAAATGTGGTCACAAAATAATTTCTGTGCTGTTAAATTGTATCTGTGAGGTATTTTATTAATTTTGCTCCACACAGCTCAAACTCATACAGTTTTATTATAATATTATATTACTCATAGCTGTGCACTTAAACATGAAGTGAAAAGCCACGAATTGTAACAATGTTGTATAAAATCTAAATTGGCACTGTTCCACTTTATTACAGGCTGTTGCTCGCTAACTAGAACTATGTACAAACTTACAAGATTGGTTTATACCTATTATTATGAAAGGTGAAATAATAATTAGTAATTAAGAGTCACAAAATTCTACCGGACTCAACTCACCCTAACAAAACACTTTTCCACTCCGACGCTTCAATTTCTCGAGTAAGTAATATAATGATAAGTAATGAGTGAATGACACCGTCATCGTCGGTCAGTCTGTGATATGCATGAATGCGAGTAATGATTTTGCTTTTGATTAGTAATTTGGTAGCTTGCAGGCAGCAGCAGCGGCAGTGGTGAATTTTATATTCTAACACGTTTTATTTTATCACTTTAACACATATAACAAAACATGCAATCATAATAATACAATACAATCATGCGAAAACCTCCTGTATGCAAATTAACTCCATGAAATGAAAATGAAATAAAATGTATTTTTTTATTTCACTTGTTCTTTTTGTCACCTGGAGTTATTTATTTACCCTCTGTATGAATACCCGCTGCTTGAGTGTGTGCAATTTAGAGAATGGAGTGTGGAGGTAGAAAAAATAAAATTTACAAAATGAAATCAAGCACAACTTAGCACGAATGTTGCGAAAAAATTTAACCACCCAAGGAAATTAGAGAAAAGTTCACCACACATGGCGCTAAAATTTTTGCAACTAAATTCTGGTTTTAGTTTAAATACGCACATGTATGTACATGCAANCACCACACAGCGCTAAAATTTTTGCAACTGAATTCTGGTTTTGGTTTAAATACGCACATGTATGTACATGCAACTCAAGGTAATGCAACATTGTATCATGCTGGGTTCGTTTACAATCTCCGAATATTTTTTTCGCTGCAGATTCTGCACACAAAAGAAAATTAAATGTGCAAAAATAAAAATGACATTTTACAAAATCTGACGTAGTGGTTAGTTTGGAAACTTCTAAATACTGTATTGTTACTGTGAAATGTCAAGTTATAAATATCTAAAATCAAATTAGATTTTGTAAAATGTCAATATTATTCGTTTGGTTTTGGGCACGCGGCAGTTTGCCCTGTGTATTACTGCATTTTTTTTTACAAAAACCCTTGTTAAATAAAAATTTACTGCGATGCGATAATGTATTTCAAGTCTTTTTTTTACCTATTCCAACCAATTTCATTTTGCTCATTATAGCCAATATCTTTAAACGAAAGATTTTTTTTTGATTTTTTTAAGTTCATAATATAGAACAACGTCAATGTTTGGTTAATGACATGACAAGGCTTACGATTAGCATACGATTGTCTAGAACGCAATGCAATGCATTGAAACCATAAATAAATCGATTTTGATTTTCAACAATTTCACTTCTCACCAAATAACGTGTCTCTTCTTGACATCTTGTTTTTGTCTTGTTAACAAGCCAAAACCGGCACGTTTACTTAAAATATATGACGGCCAACAGGAAGATGATCACGATGCTCATGTAACGTGAGCTCAGCTTATTGTTAGCTCTGATTCCGTCATGTCAGTTCCAATATTCTTTAAAAATTAGGTTTGCTTTATATTACATTGGAAAAATGGAAAATGCCGAAAATTTTCTTGAAACCGCATAAGATTTATGTCCTAGTTTAGAGTTTTTGCAGGCTTATTGTCGTTTTGAATTTAATTCTTATATTTGTTGTTATTGAGCTAGAAATTTTTTTTTCACAGGTTTGTATTTATTTGATATTTTTTCTGTGTAAAAATGAATATATGACGAACTTTTAGTTACACATCCTTCAAACTTTACTATAAGACACCCCTTTATCATCTCGTACCAATCTAACCTTTACTTATATATATGACCAGTCCAAAACATTTACTGGGCGGCGTGGCGTTTCACTCTTTATTACACAATTGTAACTTTTCAAGTCCAAATTGGTAAATCTCTAAACACGTGGCTTGATTATAAAGAAAAGCAGTAAAACGTAGGTTTTTGAGTTCGTTAGTTCGTCTGATTCCTCTGCCTTTGTCTTTGTCTTGATATTTGAGTTTAATGAGTTTGTTGAATTTTGATTTCTGATTGTTTCATTGTGAACAAGTGCAGCGTATTGCAGTATGTATTTATACGATGAAAACATTCATTGCACTGAACTTACTAACAGACTGTTAGTAACAGTGAATTAATTGGAAATCATGGAAATCTCCAGAATCACCATTCTGTTGCATTGTTATTCGTGATCGGTGGTCATGCAGTCCCAAAACATTATGACATTGTAGAGTAAAATAAAATCGAGATTTACTAGAACGTTAAAATTAGAATCAAAGAACATGCTTCGACTGCAACTCGTTCCTGCAATAAAACAAAGCGAATCTTGTCGGAATTACTCTCAAAACTCTCAATCAACCAACTTACAAAACAGAATGGGCCGCCGCCTGAGCTAAGGTGAAAAGGGAGAAACAGGAACAAAAGTACGCAATGCATGGGAAACTCCCGACCAGGAAGTGAAAAGGAAATGAGATTAAAATCAGTTTAGAAAGCAAACATGTAGCGTGTCATATTTTTCATGTTCAATCTTGCGAATTGAAGAGGTTGTAATACTTGGAAACACTTTTATTGTTATTTCTGGAATGTATTTGGATAGGCTACTCAAATTTTCACTCCCACCGAAAATTGGAGAAAACAACAAAACACAAAATGTATACAAAATGAAATTATGCATCGTAATATAAATACAAGGTGTAAGGTCCTTATCAATCCGTAAATCTATCTTGTGAATTAAATACCGAAAGGCGCTTGTTCCAACCAAGCTAATTTTCGACTAAAATAATAATGTGATATGAAAAATTGAAAAATTAGAGGGTAAAAGTAAGCATGAAATAAAATTACTTTCTAGAAAGAGCGGTTGGATTTGTAGTGGCCAGTTTTATAATTATTTACTGAATGTTTTGAGTTTTGCGTGTGGCACTTCACTGTAAATGCTCCATCAGTTTGTCATTTGATCATTCTGTGCAGTCCCGTCGGTCATCCGCTTCCATGAATGTTGGAAATCAAATCTTAGCCATTATTCATGCCGTCCTTCAGTTTTTCAAGCCTAGTTTAGTATGTATCTAGCATAAAGGCAAAATTGAGTAAGTGGTAACGAGAGAGATTCACTCACAAGTTAAGTGACGTGAAATCAAGCTTGTCTGTTTGACGCAGTGTGACTTCTTGTCAAATTAGGCATGATTTTTATCTCCGTCGG